>JAAAKG020180836.1:0-25988 GCA_010014905.2 Druon quercuslanigerum
ATCTTAAGATTAATCAATATTTTAATAATATTGATATAGACCAGTAGACAAACAAAATTAACATCTAAAATTAATAAAAAGAATTTAATTTGAAATGTAATAATTCAATTTTCCCAAAAACTTATTTTATTTGGAAGGCCAATTTTGTCAATTTTTTGTTTGAAATTCCAGTGTTCTTTGATCTGGCACCGAGTTTTTTCTTCAGTTTTTACGAGAGATTTATCTCAGCATTTTGATACATTATGTAAAAGTGGGTCTAGTAAAAAAGGTCTCATACACAAATTTGTTTTATGATTCTTAGGTAAACCACTAAACCTAGGTCCATTAACATTTATATTTTGTAAAACGTTATATTAGTATAAATTAATGATTTATTTTTATTTTTAAATCTTGTTAGATAGAGTGTGAGAGCAGTCTCAACTTTTTTTTCTAACATCAAAATAGAATTTTCTGTAGAAGGATATGTCTTCTAAAAGCTGCAAAAATTTTCTGATAAAGTCTTCTTTATTTATTAATTTGTTCTTTTAGTCCTATCGAAAATTTGGTAAAATAATTCTTCATTACATTCTAAAAAGATTTTAGTATTGTAAAATTTTTATTTTAGTGTTTAATATCACTTAAATTAACAAACATCAATAAATAAACTGATATACTGGTAGAAGAATAGATGATCAAAATAATTTGGTAATGTGAACTTGGAATTAAATTATAAAGAACTATTGACATTTGCTTATGTTCAATATTTCTGAGACGCTGTCGTAAATACTTTTCAATTGGTTATAGTCAATCCCAAAAATTGGAAAGATAAAAAAATAATTATTTTTATATAACATAATAATAATTAATAAATTCGTAGTTTCTTTTGGATAAAAAATACTTATTTTTCGTAGCTTGTGTCGTTTGAAAAAAAATTTAATTTTGAATTTGTAATGTTATTTTATTGTGATTCAAAAAAACGAAGCGACATTTATTGTTTTTCGTAGCTTGTGTTGTTTGTCGAAAATTTTAATATTTTATTACTAATGTTATTTTTTACGATTGAAAGAAAAAACTGCTAGTCCTATCAAAAAGTGTATCACGTAAAATTTTTATCTATTTTTTGGTTAAACAAATTTTGCCATCAATTTTTTTAAAATTTTGTCGTTTTTCCATTGATCTTATATTTTATTTTTAATGTTATTTTTACAATGAAACCCAAAAATACGCGTCATTTAAAAAATTAATTTACAGAAAATGTGCAGATGTATTTTAGGTGTACAATTTTTAAAAAATTATTTTATTCATAACCCGTGTCGTTATCCTACAAATTTTATTTTTTTATGTGTGAAGTTATTTTTTACGCTTCAAACAAAACACTAGGTATGCTTTCAGAAAATGATTCATAACAATTTTTTCGTTTTTGGCGTGAAACAACTTTTATCTATTTAAGCGTTGTTTTTATAGCTTGTGTCTATTGTTTAAAAAATTATCTTGTTTATTTATATTGTTTCTTATAAATAAAAAAATACGCATTTTATAAAAAACTGTATATAAGCAAAGTTGTAGATCTTCTTTAAAATTTTAATTTTTATTCCTTGATCATTATTCGTATCTTGTATAATTTTCACAGCAAAATTGAATTTTTTATTTTGTTTTGGTCGAATCGAAATCTGAACTTTCGAATTTATGTAAATCTATAAATCTATTGAAAATTATTTTTCAAGAATAATTAAGACTTTAGTGAAAACTCTGGAGTAAAAATATATTTTTAATTTACTAAAATTACTTAATATCCCTGAAGGAGATAAAAGTGAACAGTCCTAGAAATTTTTTTTAGTAGCGTTCGCACTTTATATTTGAGTTAATTTCTTTTTTAAGCTTGCACTTTATTATCATATAATTTTTAAAGATAAAAGAATTATTAAACTTCACACGTTCAGAACTTTTAATTCTTAAAATATAATTTTTTAAATTCCATTTTTTTACATGCAGAAATCTACATTTTTTCTTCGTAAAATCTATCCAGTCGATATGAATGTCACTTAATAATTCATGGGCCTACTTATTTGTCCTTTTATTAATTTTTTTTTTACAAAAACTCGAAGTCCGATCATCAATTTTAACAAACAAATAAAAAAGTTAGTTAAAAAAAAATTAAATTTTTATAAAGGAATCCCAGAAAACATTTTTATCATAATATTTTCTACCTTGTTTAGGGAATAGGATGCCAATCGTACAAAAAGATGTTTTCCGGTCAAAAAATACAAAATGCTCATTTTCAAGAATAAATAATATTTTTTTGAAACAAAGCTTGTGATGAATAAAAAGTATCTACGATTTTGAATACTTATTTCTGTAATTTTTTAAAGAAGTTGATTTAGATTTTTTAAATATATAAGGTCTCAAATTTTTACCTGAAGGTTACTTCAGGAGAGAAAATTTTAGTTAAAAGTTTATATATTGAACAATTAAAAATTATCAGATATAAAAGAATAAAATTTACATGTAGAAAATAGATAAAATAAAAATTATTTCCTTTGCAAATTTAGAAAAAATATGAAAAAGAAAATGTTCTCTTATCCCATTCTACAGAAGTGTTTGACATTTTTGAAAATGACTTCCAAGTAGCAACTTTCTCCTGTTTTAATAAAAATACAAAACTCTATATTTATACTTTGAAATAAATTTTAAACGAAAAAAAATTCGTTTAGTTTATAAATATATTCAAAAATAAAAGTTTATTTCTTCCAATTGAATAACAATGTTAAATATATAAAATTTCACTTTTCTGATTCAAAAAAATACTTCAATTGATAAAAACTCTTTCCTCTGATCATAAAAGAACAGTAATAACCATAAGAAGTCTATTCTGCTTTAACTCAATTAAAATAATAATCAAAGTTTTTTAAAATAGAGATAAATTCCCTTTTCCAATTCAGAAACGAGTGAAAAGCAAAGTCTACTCCTTCTAAACTAATAAAAGTGTAAAAAATAAAAATGTTCTCTTTGGTTCTAAAAAAAAATTTAATGGACAATCAAAGGTTTTCTGTAACGAAAGAATTCAAAAATCGATTTTATTACAAATTTGATACTTTTATGTGACATTAAATAATTTAATTTTTAAATAATTGCAATGGTTTTTATGCTAAAAACTTGAAAAATTATAGCATTAACAAATAAATTCTTATATCAAAATCAAAATCTTTTTTTCTGATAAGTAATAGATGCATTCTAATTTTTAGAAATACGGATAGAAAAAATATATTATTTCAAAATAGCCATTGATTTAAAACAAAAATAATTGATTGATGACCAAAACTTTATTTTAAAGTACAATATATATTCTTCAACATTTTAAGCCATTGAAATATCAAACAGGCAATACCCATATAAGCCAAGGAATCGATGAATATGTAGATACACCCTTCTTCTCCAAGTAGCTATCTAGATTCTCATCTCTATTGGAAGTATGTGACAAAATTTGCGTGACGGTCCTTCAAGCGATATTCTTAAATCCTATATTTACACCAAAAGGTCAAATTTCTATTCAAATTTCTTGCCACAAAATCCCCTTTATGCTATATTTAAAATAGTTTATTATCAGGGGTATCCCCTGCTTCATCCGGTCGAAACTGCTCTACTTTCCAAAAAGAGAAATAAGAATTTTAGTTTCTGGATGTTGGGTTTGAAATTGCCATAAGCTTTTTTAAAGGTTCTCCTATATAAAAAATTAATAATAAAAAAGTTGTAAGAAAGGCAGAAAAATTTAAAGATGTATTTTTGATGAGCGTTTTTTAGATTTGTTTTGCTGAATGATTAAAAGCAGAACGTAGCGTCAAATATACCTTAGCCGATTAAAAAAATATTAGATAATAATAAATATTATTTAATTCATCAAATTAACTTAGAGAAATTATTTTCCTAGAAGTTAAAGAAATTTATTACCTACGTGACATTAATAATTATTTTATAATCATTACTTTATTTTATCTTGGTGGAATGCCGTGAATTAAAATTTCTGTCATATTTTTAATATATTTTTTTGTTTGAATCCGAGAAATAAAATTTCCCTTCTCGTTTTCAAAAGTGATACTATTATATCCAGATAGAGCATAAAAAACTGATTTATTGAAATAGAAAGCGGCTCTTTAAAAAATTCTGAACGCAATGAAGGCGACTGCTCCACGTAATATTTGACGGCGGCGTGACGTAATTTCGATAAAGGGAAATGATATTATTTTGGTCATGGAAAAATTAATAAGACTGCACATTAAATAATTTTTTATATATTAAAATTTTTTTAATTTATTTTTCATTTATTATTTACTCATTTTTTAATTGGTTGAAAATATAATTTTTTACTCAAATGTTTTAAAGATATTCAAAGTTAATTCCCTCTGAAAACACGGGGCAATCTCATTAAAATTTTCATAAACATTAATGAACCTTTTTATTTTATTTTAAACTATTAGTTAAATAATAAAAAGTACCAGATATTTATTTTTCTACAAAGAGCAAAAATATTGGAAACAAACTGTGTTTTTGATTTGTTAGAGGAATTTGGTTTTTAATCAATGCTGTATACATTGGCAACAAAATATATTTTAAAAAATGTTCTTTATTTTAAGAAATGGATGTAAAAAGTTAAAAAAATAGCGAAAAATTTTAATTTAAATCAGTTATGTTATTTGCTTAAGAAACATAATTTTGATTTCTGTCACATGCGAAAATCTCTGGATTTCATTAAAAAAATATTTACAAAAAATTTAGTTTAAACTGGTTTTGCCTATTTCTTAATAAACATAAATTTCGCTTCTGTCAAATAAAGAAACTGTCACCTAAAACCTTAAATGAAAAAAATTAAAATTAAATGCAAATTTAAATTCTTTAATAATAATTAACATTTTAATATTAATATTAAGCATAGCACTTCCAGGGTTTCGTACCTCCCATAAAGTTGCGGTTAGTTGTCCGTCCATCACTTACGAGTTACCGCTCATAATATCTAAAGCATTTTATGTATAGTGCTCTACTGTATGAATATTTATAAGACATACAGAAATCAATAAAATATATTTAGAACCTGAAAAATGGCATGTGATACGAACAATAACCAAAGAATTATAATAATAATAATAATAATAAATAACTACTTATTATGAGGGTTTTATTGTGTGAAATAGAAGGGCGAAGATAATAGAGGGTTAGGAGGAAAGAGGGTAACAGAAGGGGTGGGTAGATCTAGAATTATAAAAGTAAATAAGGCATAATATAAAGGTTACGTGAAACAAATGGTTATTAGGCTCGATGTGGTAGGTTTTAAAAGTTAGGTAAAGTAAAATTCGTGATGAGAGGAAGGGTTTCAGGCAGTTTAATAGAGTCGGAAAATAAAGAAGAAGAGAGAAGAATAATACTAAGCGGTGGTACAGATGAGAGGAAAATAAAAGGAAGAGGGGTATAAATCGTCATTAAATTAACAGGGGAGGTTTTAAATGTCAGGGAAAGTGGGGAAAGGAAAAGTGGGGAAAAGGAACAGTGAAGGCGAGGAAAATGGTTATAGGAAGGTTTTTGTATAAAAAAATATGAAGTCTCGGGGAAAAGAAATTTATGAGAAGCAGTTGCCAAAAAACAGTCGAAAAGGCATGAGGAACGAAGGTAGCATAGATGGCAATTGAAAAGGATGGCGACGTTTTAAAGCTCAAGGGAGAAAATCACTAAAGATTTGGGGAAGGACTCCCAGAAGGATAATAGAGAAAGAAATGAGAAAGGCAGAGGTAACAAAAATTTTAAGGGACGGATAAGTGAAAAGGAATAAAAAGGAACAAAAAGGAGGATTACGAATGGGAAGTAACAGTAATAGGAGAGGTTTTATTCCTTAAGGAAGAGAAAAAGTAAAGATAAGGGAAAGGGTTCAGAGAAGGTTAATAGTTTCGGAAATAGGAAGGGCAGCGGGGAGAAAATGCTGAGAGGGAAATAAGGGAGAAGAAACGGGATGAAGCGTGTAAGTTTTAATGGATATTTACATGGATGGATGAGGTTTTAAGGGTTAGGAAATAAAAAATTAAAGAGGATTGGAAGCGTCCAGTGAAGGTTAATACAGATAGCAATGGAAATGGTAGGAGGCAGGAAAATTATAAAATGTGTTTAGGGAAAAAAGAAATTGCTTGTCGAAGAGAAGAAGTATAAATTGGTATTGGGATGGATAAAGGTCTTTTAAAATGTTTGCAAAGGGAAAAGCAAAGAAGAGATAAAATGCTTAAGGAGGGCTAAGGAAAACGGAAATACGGTGGTCAATTGGAATTTAAATTGCAAGAGAATATTGAGAGAAAATAAGAAGTAAACGTAAAAGGAAGGGATATAAAGGGGTAACGGGCTAAGATAAAGAGTCTGTCTCTGTGGATGAGTATTACTAATGTAAATGTTTAAAGAGGAGTAGGGACAGCGAGAGAGAGAGAGAGAGAGAGCAAGAAAGAGAGAGGGATGAAAAGGATTGACTGAAGGAGAATAGTGAGCAAAGACTGAGGTAAAGCGAAAATGAATTGTGTGTGGAAAGTAAGGAGGAGGATAGAGGAGAAGTAGAAGTGCAAAATAAGGATGTGGAGAACTGGAAGGAGTTAATAGAATAAGGAATTTTTATTGATCCTTATGAGGTTAATTAATCAATCCTCAAGAAGATTAATTATATTTGACATATTTGTACTGATAATAACGTTGATAGTGATGTGGTAGGTATGGTATTAAAGGAAAAGGGCTATTACGAAAATCAGTAAGAGGTGTGCAATGCAACATCTGTTTGGCTGCTAAGGAAGGTTTTTATAGTTAGAAAGAAAGAAAAATAAAGGTAAGGATAAGGGATAGATGAAGGTTATTGGACAGGGAAATGGGAATCGCATGGAAAGTAGAATCAGTACGGAATGGAGAGAATAGGTAAGTGGAAAGATGTAGCTGAAGGAAAAAGGAAAGGAAATGTGTGAGGGAGGCAGTAAACGGGTAGCGGGTAGAGAACGAAAAAGGGCAGAGGCTAGCAAAAAGGAATCAGGGGTTTGGTCAGAGACTGAGTATATGAAAAAAGAAGTATTAGAGAAGGGAACGAATGAAGAGGGGAATGGAAGGGAATGTTTAAGGAGAATAATGAAGAAAGACTGAGAGGAAAATGAAATAAATTATATGGGGTAGGGAAAAGTGGATGGTGAAATTGAAGGAGGAGGAAGTAAAATGAGAAAGATGAGAAGTGGAAGAAGGTGGAAGTAAACTAGTTTGTAGAAGAAGCTTTTTTTTTGATCCGTATGTTTTGGGAATAATGTTCTGAAGTGTGGAATTTAGTATTTTAATAGGATATCATACTTCAATCTATTCCCTGACCTAATATATTAACCTTCTGCCCTAGTAGTGAATGCTAGCATTTACTTTTTACGTTTGAAACAAAAAATTGAACACGTGCGATAATCGGACTCACCAGCTTCTAATGCATTTTTCTCGAAAAGTGTTGTTTTCAAAGTTCAACTTCAAAACTGCCCCGGTGGCTAGTTTCTGAACCCAGGAGGTTCGTCTCTAGCTTAAAATTCTGATACTTAATTCCAATAGATACCTTTATATAAAACGTTATACTAATGAAGTTGCATCGCTTCTTATTTAAGAAAATTTTTTAAAATCATGAATTAGCAATCAAACCCTTTCTTCAAAACGCTTCCCGCCTATTTCAACTAGTTTTTTCTTGATAATTAAGTTGTTTTCGATGTTATTCCTTGCGGAATATAAAACATAAACAGCTTTTAATTGTATTATCTTATTTGAAAAAAGGGAAAAGTATTTTTAAATAAGAAAAGGAATCGAATGCAATGAAGCTCTTTGAAAGCCAGGTATAAAGGTGAGAAGATCGATGGCATCTTTCGTACATCGTGAAGCACCTTCTCGGCATTGATCTACTCAGGGTATCGTAAATCATAGAGCAATATATTCTGCCTTGGGAGGGAGATTTAAATGCACAGCAAGACGTTGGAGAGTGTAAGGTGAGGCTAAAGATTAGAGGTCAGACGATAGAGGATGCAGGCAAGGGTCTGAAGGTTCTACAGGAAGTGGATGTTATCCACGTCAAGCTGAAGCAGACGACAGGCCATTTATGCCCAATCTTGTTCTAATGGATCGGTTTCCTCGTGTCGTAACACGTCGGCTAATCGGTGATAGGGGCAAACTCGATTATTCAATGAAAGTGAAGGATGGGGTTTACTAAGATGGCGAGACGTGGCTAGAATGATTAGGAGAATTTCAAATTCCACAAGGCGTCTCATCACTTTGCAAATTCTCGCATTTTCATTCCACCCTATCATCGTCTCGTACTTTTAGTATTATACATCCGAAGCAATCTCCGACGACTTAAAACATGTAATCGCTATTTTCTTCAAGACAATTTCGCTGCGGAAATTTAAGAGCTGAATTTTAAAATACGAGCGTTGTGGCACTTTGGAGAATAATGTTTCCTTTCCATTATTTTCATGGAAATTTTTGGTTATTCAATAACATGTTGAATGCTAAGCACCTCAAGAAAAAAAATTTGAATTTTAGAGATAGAAGAAATTTGGCATTTAGCACTTGGAAAGAATTATTTATTCAAATTCAAGAATTCCAAAACAAAATTTATAAGAAAAATTACACTTTTTTACTATTTGATGCAGTTGAATATAATTTTGATTTATACTATAAAGAACAGTTTGATGTCTTTCCAGTATGTGAATTATGAAACAATTTATTGAATAAACTCTAGGATAATTTAATATTAGGTGCAGTGTTAGGGAAGTAAAAATTATCAGAAATTTGAAAAAATAAATTAAAGCTATCATGTTCAATATTCAAAACTAAGAAATGATTAAAAAAAATTATTAATATTAATTAAATTCCATTTTATATTCTTAAAATTAAATAATATTAAATTGTAAATCTTTACAATTAAACTAGACATTAAAAAAACGTTATCATTGCAATAATTTATATTATATAGATTAAAAATTAAAGAGTTTAATTTCAAATATTCAAAATGAAAGAATTTTGAATTGAAAATCGTTAAATTTTGAGAATTACTTCTACTTGTGTGTTTTTACAAAATTCTTTAATATTTGGATTATTCATATTTAAAGCTTTATTTTTCAGGAAGATAATTGATTTAAAACTCCTGAAATTTAAGAAATTTAAATTAGATTAAAATCAAATTTAAAATTCAATATTCGAGTTAATATATAAAATTCCTAAAAATAAAACCAAGGGTGGAACGAACAAATTTAAAAACCAATATGAAACTATTCTATGGTAATTATGCAATAGGATCATCTTTACAGAAAGAAAAAATTTCGTAAAAAAAATTTCTGAACAAAAACAAAAAAAGAGGACAGAAAAGTGAGAAAGCAACCTACCAAAATGCTTATCCTTTTTTATTTCTTTTGTGGTTTTTAGTTTTATTATTATCAAAACACAATAAAAGAATATTCACCAACTTTTCAGTACTAATTAATTAATTGTTCTTACTTTGATAAGGTGCTGTATAAGTACCGAAAAGTTGGTAAATAATATTTATAAATGTTTTTTATTGTGATTTGATAATAATAGAAATAAAAAATAGAAGGGAAGAGATTTAGCTGCTGTTCTTCTTATATTTCTTTTTACTTTTTTATTTTTGTTCAGAGAATTCTTTTTTTTTGGGAATTATTTTTTAATAGGTTCCTTTTATTTAAATTGCAATTCGAGCATTTAATGGTAGATATCCAAATTTGGTAGTTCAATTCTTGTTTTTTTCATGAATTCTATAAATTTAAAACTTTTGACTTTAAGGTTTCAGAATTTCTATTCAAATATTTTGAAAACTTTTAAGTTTTTAATTGAAGCCTTTTAAAATAGTAAAAATCTTTGTAAAAATATTTTTAAAATTCATTAGCTTTGAAGTTAAAAAAATTTACAATAAACAATTATGCAAAATCAAAGTTTTATAATTAAAAATTCTGTAACTGGCATACTTTAGATTCGAAACTGTTTAAATTTTTAGGATATAGAATTCAGAACTTGACTTTTGATTATTTAAATAATAAAATTTTTTCAATAAATTTTATGTATAAATATTTAAAATAAAAGCATCGTTAATTGAAAATAGTAAAAATGCAAAAACTTTCCATTTTGAATCGTTAAAGTTTAAGAATTTCAAATTGAAATACTTTAAAACTTGACAATTTGAAAAAAAGTTTTAAATTATATACCTTTAAAGTATAATATTTAATACTTGAGTAATTTCCTTGAATAGCTTTAAAATTTATTAGCTGTCATACTTTAGATACGAAACTTTACAAATTTTTAAGATTTAGAATTCTGTACTTCACTTTTGATTATACAAAAAATAAAATTTTTTAAACAAATTTTATTTATAAATAATTAAAATTAAAGAATCGTTAATTAAAAATAGTGAAAATGTAAGAATTTTAAATTTTAAATTGTTGAAGTTGAAGAATTTTTAATTAAAAGACTTTTAAACTTGACAATTTAAAAAAAAGTTTTAATTTATATGCCTTAATAATATAATATTTGATACTTGAGTAATTTTTGAATTCATGATTTTAAATTCCAAGCTTGAAATTCTAAGAATATTAATTTAGTTATATTTATGTTTTAGTTTTGCAATTAAAAATCTTATTATTTCCATTTTTTACCTTAAAAATATAAATTTTTAAAATTAAAGAATTTTTAATTCTATATATTTAAAATTTAAGGATTTTGGTTAAATGAAATTTGCTAAATATTTTCACTTTTGTAAAATTCATATTCAATGTTTCTTTAAATTTGAAGACTGACATATGAAATTTATTCAAGCTGGAATATTTGGAATAGAAAACTTAAAATTTGATTCTTGCATTTCTCAAAATTTTAGAATTTTCATTTGTAACACATCTTTAAACTTTAAACTATGAAAAAATAATTCTAAATTCTAAATCGTTCAAAATCATTCTATTCAATAATCAATATTTCTTTGTAAATCGTCAAGAAAAATCTACTTTAAATAGATTTTTAAAATTGTATAATGTTAAACTATAACAATTTTTAATTCTATATATTTTTAAAATTCAAGGATTTTGGTTAAATGGAATTGGGTTAATATTTTTAATTTTGAAAATTCATATTTAATATTTCTTTAAATTTGAAGACTGACATATGAAATTTATTCAAATTGGAATATTTGGAATAAAAAAATTAAAATTTGATTCTTGCATTTATCAAAATATTAGAATTTTCATTTGTAAAACATCTGCAACATTATAGAGTTTTCAAAGATAATTTTTAAATTTTAAACTATGAAAAAATAATTCTAAATTCTAAATCGTTCAAACTCATTCTATTCAACAATCAATATTTCATTGTAAATCGTCAAGAAAAATCTACTTTACACAGATTTTCAAAATTTTACAATTTTCAACTATAAAATTTTTTTATTAAAACACTTTCAATTTTGAAAATTCATATTCAATATTTTTTTGAATTTGAAGACTGACATATGAAATTTATTAAAATTGGAATATTTGGAATAGAAAAATTAAAATTTGATTCTTGCATTTCTCAAAATTTAAGAATTTTCATTTGTAACACATCTTTAGCATTATAGAGCTTTCAAAGATAATTTTTTAAATTTAAACTATGAAAAAATAATTCTAAATTCTAAATCGTTCAAAATCATTCTATTCAATAATCAATATTTCATTGTAAATCGTCAAGAAAAATCTACTTTACACAGATTTTCAAAATTTTATAATTTTAAACTATAAATTTTTTTTATTAAAACACTTTCAATTTTGAAAATTCATATTCAATATTTTTTTGAATTTGAAGACTGATATATGAAATTTATTCAAGTTGGAATATTTGAAATAGAAAACTTAAAATTTGATTCTTGCATGCCTAAAAATGTGAGAATTTGCATTTGTAACACATCTTTAACATTATAGAGTTTCAAAGATAATTTTTAAAATTTGAACAAGAAAAAAATAATTCTAAATTCTAAATCGAGCTAAATCATTCTATTCAATAATCAATATTTCATTGTAAATCGTCAAGAAAAATGTACTTTAAAACAGATTTTCAAAATTTTTTAATTTTAAACTATAAAATTTTTTTATTAAAACACTTTCAATTTTGTAAAATTCATATTCAATGTTTCTTTAAATTTGAAGACTGACATATGAAATTTATTCAAGTTGGAATATTTGGAATAGAAAACTTAAAATTTGATTCTTGCATTTCTCAAAATTTAAGAATTTTCATTTGTAACACATCTTTAGCATTATAGAGTTTTCAGAGATAATTTTTAAAATTTAAACTATAAAAAAATAATTCTACATTCTAAATCGTTTAAAATCATTCTATTCAATAATCAATATTTTATTGTAAATCGTCAAGAAAAATTTTGAAAGATTTTGGTTAAATGGAATTGGGTTAATATTTTTAATTTTGAAAATTCATATTTAATATTTCTTTAAATTTAAAGACTGACATATGAAATTTATTCAAGTTGGAATATTTGAAATAGAAAACTTAAAATTTGATTCTTGCATGTCTAAAAATGTGAGAATTTGCATTTGTAACACATCTTGAACATTATAGAGTTTTCAAAGATAATTTTTAAATTTTAAACTATGAAAAAATAATTCTAAATTCTAAATCGTTCAAACTCATTCTATTCAACAATCAATATTTCATTGTAAATCGTCAAGAAAAATCTACTTTACACAGATTTTCAAAATTTTACAATTTTCAACTATAAAATTTTTTTATTAAAACACTTTCAATTTTGAAAATTCATATTCAATATTTTTTTGAATTTGAAGACTGACATATGAAATTTATTCAAGTCAGAATATTTGAAATAAAAAAATTAAAATTTGATTCTTGCATGTCTCAAAATTTGAAAATTTGCATTTGTAACACATCTCTAACATTATAGAGTTTTCAAAGATAATTTTTAAAATTTGAACAATAAAAAAATAATTCTTAATTCTAAATCGAGCTAAATCATTCTATTCAAAAATCAATCGTTCATTGAAAATCGTTAAGAAAGATCTACTTTAAACAGATTTTTAAGATTCTATTATTTTAAACAATAAAAATGTAAATAAGGCTGAAGAATTTAAAATTTAAAATTTTTATTTTTGCTTCTTATTCCTTCTGGTTTGAAATATTTTGTATAAATGAAATTTACAGATTAAAACGCGGGTTAAAATTAAATTTTATGAAAGGCAAAATAATTACAACAAGTATAAATATATTATTTATATTTTATGAAATCCTAAATTAAAGGGTATACTTTGATCTTATTTCTAGGCGATAAAAATAAAACACATTTTTGAACCGCGCTATTTTGGCTGCTATGTAAAAATAATTGGAAGAAAATTTTGAAATGCATGCGATTTTAGTTTAATAGGTACAGTTTCATCAGGAGAAGTGGTTTAATATGTAACGTTGTAACTTCCGGATTCAGATCGAAATCGCCGTAATTTTCCCTATTTACACGCCACGATCACGTGAAAGATTGTGCTTCTGAGTTTCTTAAATTATTCAAGAACTTGCTTGCAACAGAGAATAATAACAAACTTGTTAAAATTATTTTGTTGTCGATTTTCATCATTTTCGCTTCTCCATACAATAAAGGTCCTTAAATATTTGGATAAACACAGACATTATTAATTAAAAATATTCTTCGATTAATTTATAGGAGTTTAGAATACTTTTCATTTATTTATTTAAAAAGACTAGAATCATCAAATATTACGAAATACAATTTTTAAATAAAAACTTATGCTTTAGTTATATTTTCAGAATTGTTATATAAATATCACTTTTTTAATATTCTGGAAAAAATAGAAAAAAGTTGTTTAAATATTTTAGCTCTACTTAAACATAAAATGTTTGTCAAAATGTTTATGTTTAATAAAATAGTTAAACTCTAAACCAAAAAAGTTGCATTCTGAACAAAAAATGCAATAAAATGTAATACATAACTGATATTTCAACCACGAAAAATTAAATTTTTATTCTAAATGCTCTTCTACATTTTTGGCAATATTCTCAAAAAATAAATGTAATAATTGATATTCAAAGAAGAAAATATTTAATTTTAAATTTACATGTTGTTCTAAATTGTTTTTAATCTTGTCAAGATTATAATAATTTCTTAATCTTCCTAAAACTCTAGAAGCTTCGAAATATATTTTGAAATTACTGAAAGCATTTATAATTTTGTTTTAAATTCTGAAAAATCAAGAAACTTGACTATCGAAAATCCATATTTTTTCTAAGATTTTTAGAAACCTTTCGAAATATATTCAAATGTTTTCAACTTTTCTGTAAAATTCAATATTTCAAAAGAAACAGTTATTAAAATTTTTTCACGAATTTCGGAATTTTTGTTTTGTTTTCATGCAATCTTTAAAAAATTCTTCAAAATCTGCTACACGTTTTGTTCTGCATCTTTAATTTTCTACAATTTGTTTAAAATTTTTGTTAAGTTTGAAATTTCTTTTGCATCTTCTCTAATCTTCTTTATATCTCCGAAACTCACTGAAATTAAAAAAAAATTTCTAATCATGTCCTTTTGAATTTTATCAAATTTCGCAGATCATATTTTCTGAATAAGAAGTTTTAATTTAAACAATTTATTTATAATAAAGAAAATTATATTTGCAATAGAGCCAAAAATTCGTGACATTATTCAATGACCTAAGGTTTTCTTTGAAAAGTTTAACTTTCAGCTTTGAAAAATTGAAAAAATTTCTACGAAAGACTTTGTCTTACTTAAAAAGATATTTAGAATTCTTAGATGATTCGAAAAGAGTTAGAAATAATGTTAAATTCAGTTTCCTAGTTTTTGCAATGAAGTTAAAAAGCGTTGGTGATTTGAAATCTAAGTTTGTCTCTTTCGGCAATGCACAGCTGCCATCATGCACTATAATCTCTCTCGAACAGTTGAGCCCAACATTAGAATCTGTGATTCAAATATGAAAGTAGAGGTTGCAGTACAAATTTGTGTGCACCAACTGTGTTATTGCTTTACGTTAGCGATACAAGAATTAAGAAGTTCCTCTCAATTTCCCAAACCCAAATTATTTAATGTCTAATATCTGTTTCTTAATAACTTTATACAAATTTTAATTCCTAAAACTAAAGGAAACCAAAAGTTACTTGTGTATAATCATCTCCTACGACTCTTTCTGTACACATCTATCTTCTTTCTTATTTTTATTTCATTTTTAAAATCTCAGTTTAAGATGATTTTTTCATTTCTTATCTTTCTATAGTTTTGTGTATCTCTTCTCTTACTTTATTAATGCCCTTGCTATATTATTGCTCTTTCTGGTAGCCCTTTATTTTTCAGTCAATCTTAAACTAGCCCATCTCCTACAAGTTCATCGCAAATTCCTTTCACTCTTTATTCAGAATTCCCTTCCTAACTTTATTGTCATTCCTCCAAGACTCTACATTCTCTATTCTTACTTTTTAAATTTTTGAACTGATATCTCTAACCTGTAGGTAACCTTCTCCTTACTCCTTTACAATCCTTTTCACCTATCCACGTCTTTATTATTACTACAATCGGAAAAACTCTATTCCTACACAAATTTATTATACACAAAATTTTAATTTCTAGAACTAAGAGTAAACTAAAACTTAATTGTGTATAATCCTCTCCTACAACTCTCTCTGTACACATCTATCTTCTTTTTTATTTTTATTTCATTTTTAAACTCTCAGTTTAAGATGATTTCTCATTTCTTTTTTTTCTCTAGTTTGTTTAACTTTTGTCCTACTATATTATTGTCCTTTATGGTACCCTTTTTTTCGTTTATCTTAAAGAAGCCCATCTTCTAAAAGGTCATAGAAAATTCCTCTCACTCCTTATTCAAAATCTTGTTTTCTTCCATCTGTTATGTTTTCTCATCTGATTTGTTCTCTCTCCTAACCTTTCTCCTCACATTTCAACCTCTTCTAAAAATATTCTTTCTACTGATTCTTTTATCTCTTTCCTACTCTTACGGATATACATCCCTTCCTAACTTTATTGTCTTTCCTCCAAGAATATACATTCTCTATTCTTACTTTTTAAATTTTTGAACTGATATCTCTAACCTGTAGGTAATCTTCTCCTTACTCCTTTACAATCCTTTTCACCTATCCACGTCTTTATTATTAGTACAATCTGGAAAACTCTATTTCTACACAATTTTATTCTACACAAAATTTTAATTTCTAGAACGAAGAGTAAACTAAAACCTAATTGTGTATAATCCTCTCCTACAACTCTTTCTGTACACATCTATCTTCTTTCTTATTTTTATTTCATTTTTAAAATCTCAGTTTAAGATGATTTCTCATTTCTTTTCTTTCTCTAGTTTGTTTAACTTGTGTCCTACTATATTATTGTCCTTTATGGTACCCTTTTTTCGTTTATCTTAAAGAAGCCCATCTTCTAAAAGGTCATAGAAAATTTCTCTCGCTCCTTATTCAAAATCGTGTTTTCTTCCATCTGTTATGTTTTCTCCTCTGATGTTTTCTTTCTCCTAACCTATCTCCTCACATTTCAACCTCATCTAAAAATAATTTTTCCTATGGTTCTTTTATCTCTTTCCTATCCTTCCGTATAGAGGTCCTTTCCTTACTTCATCATCTTTCCTCCAAGGGCTCTACATTTTTTCTTCGTGCTTTTTAAATTTTGAAACTAATATCTTTAACCTCCTGGCAATCTTCTCCTTACTCGTTTACAATCCTTTTCACCTATCCTTGTCTTTATCATTACTACAGTCAGGAAAACTCCATTTCTACACGATTTTATTAAACACAAAATTTTAATTCCTGGAACTAAGAGTAAAATAAAAGTTAATTGTGTATAATCATCTCCTACTACTTTTTCTGTACACATCTATCTTCTTTCTTATTTTTATTACATTTTTAAAATCTCAGTTGAGGATGATTTCTCATTTCTTTTCTTTCTCAAGTTTGTTTAACTTTTGTCCTACTATATTATTGCCCTTGCTATATTATTGTCCTTTATGGTAGTCTTTCATTTTTCCGTCTATCCTGAAGTAGCCTATCTTCTACAAGGTAATAGAAAATCCCTTTCGCTCCTTATTCAGAATCTTATTTTATTCCATCAGTTATGCTATCTCCTCTAATTTCTTCTCTCTCCTAACCTATCTCCTCACATTTAAACATCTTCTAAAAATAATATTTCTTCCGGTTCTTTTATCTCTTTCCTATTAAACAACATAAAATTCTCTGTAGGAAATCTTCTGTGTAGGAAAAATATAACTGTAATAAAATTTGTGCAGAAAAAGTTTTGTGTAGGAAAAATATAACAGTAATAAATTCTGTGTAGGGAATATTTAGTGTAGGGGAAAAATAAAAGTTTAAAAAAATATTATTTTTAGGGTAGGAAAAATTTTGTGCAAAAAAGTTTTGTGTAGGAAAAATATAACAGTATTAAATAATATGTAGAAAATATATTGCGTTGAAACAGTTTTGTATTGGAAAAATGTAATCAGTATACTTGTGTGCAAAATATTTTGTAAAGAAGAAAATTGTGTAGGAATGAGTGTAACCCACCACAATCATAACTAAATTTACAAAACTTGCCATTAAACCTACATTTTTTCTAAACATCAAAATATTGTAGTAACTAATGCTGACAACGGCAAAGTTACTGTTCTTATTGATCAAACAGAATATACTAGAAAATCTTTAATTCTTCTTAACGACCATTCCACTTGAAAATTGATTTATAGAGACCCTACTATAGGTATTTAAAATCAGCTTAACAAAATTATAGATCAAATCGGGCTTCTGGAATTTATTACTGTACCGTCAAACTTACTAAAGTGATTTTAGACAACAAATCATATCATATTATAAACCGTTGAACTTCAGCAGAAAAGAAAGAAATAAAATTTTATATAAATTGTTGCACTTTTCAAGTCAAAAGACATATTTTCTTTCCAAAAATTGAATTTTCCAGCAAAAATATGACTCCAGCAAATTTTAATGGAAATAAATTATTTTTAATACTAAGGAAGTAGAATTTTCAAGCAAAGATAAGCAATATGTCAAAAAATGGAAAAAGTTGCATATCCAGTTAAGAAATTGCTTTTAAACAAACAAAAAAAGACTTTTCCGCTAAAAAGTAAAATTTGCAACCAATGACATAAGCTCGCGAGAAAAAAATGAATTTTAACAATGTAGTTTAAAATGGACTCAAGCAGTTTAATTTCCAATTAAAAAGGTGAATCTCCATATAATCTTTTAAACTTGCAGACAATGGAATAAATTTTTGACTAAAAATATAAATCTTAAAAAAAAATTATTCCTTAACAAACTGATTCAACCAAACCTTTTAAACGTTTTCATAAAAGGATTATAATTTTTCCAAAAGACAGATTAAATTTGTTCTGAAACCGGAAAAAGTTTGATAAAAAATTTTCAACCAAAAAGTATGAATTAAAAACAAACTTGTTGGATTTTTAAACAAGTAGATGCTTTTTTATAAAAGAAAGATGTAGTTTCGGCTGAAGCCGTTGATTTGTAAAATCAAAAAAAAAAACTTTAAAAAAAGAGAGGAATTTTCAAACAAACAGTTGCACTTTTATTTGAGAAAGATAACATTTCGTTTTCCAAATCGCTTTCCAACGCCACAAAAGGAATTGTACACAATAAGTGAATTTTCTGTCAAATAATCGAATTTTTTAAACCAAAAATGTTGACTTTTTAACAAGATTTTTAAATTTAAACCAACAGTTGCATTTTTGTTTTAGAGAAATAAAAATTCTACTAAAAACAGGTGAATTTTCGAATAAAAAACACAAATTTTTCAAAAAAAAATTGAATCTTTAACCAAAAAGATTACAATTGACTTATCAACACAAAAGAACGACAGAAGTAATATTTTTACTAAAAAATATAAACTTTTAAGTCAAAAAGAAAAAATTTTTGGAAAAAGCGGTTTTTATCCAAAAATATTTTAGTTAACTTGGCAGCACAAAAATAGAAATCTTAAACAAAAGGGTAATGCACTGCGAAAATAGTTCAATTTTGAAATAAAAAAGACTCAAAAAGACGGATGTCTTTTGAAAAAAAATTTTTAATCTTTAACCAAGTTATACAATGTATAGCTGAAGAGATAATCTTCAGGAGAAAGTTTTTACGAATTTTGCAAAAAGAACGTGCATGAGTGAAGGATCCCCTTCCCCGTACCGTAACCAATCGTAACGAAATGCCTCGCCCCACCTTTGAGCTGTCACATGATTTAGATATGGTCTCTTTCTATTTTACTGAACTTTTCTTAATTCTTATTCACACTCCTTTCATCTCTAAGCTAACATACAAGATACATATTTGAAAATTGAAATTAAATATAAATAGCTATTAGATTAATTGTTGGTGTTTGGCTTAAGGGACGCAGTTGAAATAGAAAAATTTATCGTGAAAAGGGAAGAAGAGAGGGTTCAATAAAGATATTATCAAAAATTTTCAGAGAAACAATAATTAGTTTAAAGTTAGTGGAGCAACCAGGAAATACTTTCCGGTTTTGTAGGAGGAGTTAGACAAGGTTGTCCTCTAAGCCCACTTCTTTTAAATTTAAAGATCTAAGAAAAGAAGAAGAAGGGCGTAATTAATTACAGGATTAGAGGAATATTAAGAGAAGACAAGCTCTAATCTAAATGCGGAAAATATAAAACTAAACTTCATAATGAAAAAATAGACTATGAGAAAGAAGGAAGTAAGGTTAATAGAAGTAAAGGTATTTAAACATTTGGGAGACACCATCTGAAGTGGAGATCATAGGGTTCATATGAGAGAAAATGTGAAACAGTTGCGGGAAGGGCAATGCCAGAGGTATGTGAAATTTGAAAAAATTATTTAAAGAAGATGGGATAAAGTAAAAGATAGTTCAGAGTAAAAGCGGAAAGGGATCAATTAGGTCCTAGAACCGTGAAAAGGATATTGAAGTTTATGGGGAAAAGGGTGTCAGAAGAAGGGGTGGAATAAGGAGATAAAGAGAAAAAAGTTTTTATGGAGGAAGAAGAAAGAAGAGATAAGGATAAAAAAATTAACGAGATGGGAAAATGAAATATGCGAGATCATTATAGCTAGAATTATAGATAGATATAAAAAAAAACAGTAGAAAGATACCAAATCATTAAAAAAGAATTAAAAATTAGGATTAAGAGAGAGAGAGAGAGAGAAGATAGATACAATAAAAAGATTTTAAATGGGAAAAAACGTGAGGAAAGGATAGTTTTAGGAACAGGAAAAAAAATGGTAGAATTCGTAAATGTAAAGAAGAAACGTGGAAGTATGTGTAAGAAGGATGTAGGAGAGGATGAAAGAATTAGATGAGGCTAGAGAAAGGAATAAGAAAGAATGAAAGAGTGCGTGTGAAAAATGGAAAGAATAAAGTACACGCAAACTCCAAAGATACGAGTAGTACAGGAATACTGACCTCCAAAGATACACCCGTGAAAGGGGCTCCCACTCATACGACAATTTAATTTCGCAGGTAAAGGCTGAGCGCTATAGTGCGCACGCGCAGGTCGAATTTCAGGCAGCGCGCACTCGCGCGCGCCTTACTCTCAACTCGGGCAGGGTACAGGCGGAAAACTTCCCCTCGCTACTTTGGAAACGGGTCGCTCGTATCTGTGGATCGCTCAATGTTTGAAGATCGTATCTTTGGAGTTAGAGTAAAGTAGAGGAATGAAAGGATAACGAAATAAAATAAGGAAGAACTAAAAATAAAATAAAATAAACATGAAATCGATCGACTTCTTGCATATTTGGTACCATTTAATTATCCTTTTTATTATCCAAATGTAATTAAAAATAATATATACTTTAGCGCATCTGGCAGGATATTAAATTCCATACAATCAGCAGAGAATCACCCAGTCAGCTTGGCCAGTGCTCGTAAAATTGCTGCTATACTATAGAGAAGTGAATAGCGGTACAACCTATCGGACCGCTGTAATTTATAGTGCCCATTTTATTTCACCCCCTCATTGTATATAACGTCGGTTGACCATACGGAATTATCAGCTCAAAATTAACGATCATATTATTATCCAATTTATTAATCCAACTTTAAGAGCCATTGATGCCTTAGAATATGATTAACAGCAATTTAAATATCAGGACCACAATCAGGGAAGTTATAGGAATCCAGAATAATTTTCAGTTATTTATTTAAAAAATACTAGAAGCATTTTGAAAAGATTTAAAAATTATTTCAAATTTGGAAAGGTGTGAAAATTTTTTTAACAATATTTAGATTTTAAAAGATTTTTGACACAGAATTAATGCTTTTTAAGAGTTTTAAAAGGTTTAAGTGGCCAAATTTTTTAAAAATATTTTATAATAATGTGTTTAAGGTTTTCAAAGATTTTGTAGGCACTAAAAATATAAATTTTTTAAACATAAAATTACTGGGTTTATTTAAATAGATTTTAAAACATTATAAAACATTTGCAAAATTACCAGAAACGAACCAGAAGATTTAAAGATATTTTTCAAAATGCAAAAATTTATTTTTCTTTCTGGGCTCAGGATTTAATTTTTTTAATGAATATTTGTGCATTTGGATAAATTTAATTCTTTTTAGATTCAATGATAGTTTTTTTGTATTGATCATTTACTAATATTTCTTTGTTATAAACTTACTTTTTTGGTTAAAAATTAAACTAGACATGGTTCAAATTAAAACATTTATTTTTTAAATCCCTCTTTGGTTGAAGATTCATAATTTTAGAATAAAATTCGTTTTATTTGGTTCAAAATTTAACTTCCGGATTAATCATTTATCTTTTGGGATGTGGATTTAACTTTTTTTACAATAGTTTTCTTTTGTATGAATTTGGTACCTTATTTTATGCAGTTATAAAATATAAGACGATCAATCACATTTGTCGTCTGTTTCTAAAATGTGTGCTGTTCTAAAGCAAAAGGAGTTCACTCACATTGTTATTTTGTTTCTAAATTTTATGCGGTTTTAAAATTTTTTACAATTAATGAATTCGTTACTCGTTTTTGGATTTCATAAAGATCTAAAATAAAAGAGAAAATTACATTGTCGTATATTTCTAAATTGTATGCAGTTAAAAAAAAAGACGATCTCTCACCGTTTAATTTTTTCTGGTAATTATGTTCTAAATCTTAACACGAGCAAGCACATTCTTACTACTTCAGGAATTTCATACATTTCTAAATCATAAGGCTGTCCCACCGATTGTGGTTTTTTCATAATTTTATGCAGTTCTAAAAATAAAAAGATCTCTCACATTGTCATTAAAAAATTTTTTTTTTGTTTAAGACGATCAACGAAATCGTTGCTTGGTTGTGAATTTCATAAACTTCTAAAACATTGGAGGATCAATTAACATTGTCGTATCTTTAAAAAAATTTTATGCAGTTCTAAAACAAAAGACGATCACTCACATTTTATTTTTTTTCTGAATTTTATGTGGTTTTAAAATTCAATACGATATGAAATTGTTGCTTGGTAGTGAATTTCTTAATATTCTTAAGCATGGGAAGATTAATCACATTATTGTATCTTTCTAAATAGTATGCAGTTCTAAAACACAAGAAGATCACTCACATTTTTATTTTTTACTGAATTTTATGCTTTTTTAAAGCATTGGCGGATCTTCTTAAATTGTATGCAGTTCTAAAACTAAAGACGATCACTCACATTTTTATTTTTCTTTGAATTTTATGCTTTTTTAAAACTTAAGATAATCAATGGCGGTGCTTGATCATAAATTTATCCGTTTCTAAAACATAAGGCGATGAATTACATTGGAACCTTGTTTTGAATCTCATACGTTTCGAAATAATATGGAAAAGACAACCAAGCACATTTTAACATTTTCATAAATTTCATATCGTTCTAAATTATTAGCCGATCAATCCATTTGCCATTTATTTCTGAATTTAATACAGTTCGTGATCACATGACGATCAATAACATTTTCTTTTGTTACAGAAACTTTAAATAGTTATGAAACATAAAATAATCAATAACCTTGTCCTTTACTTTTGAATTTAACGCATTTATAAAAAATAAGATGATCAATCAAATTTTTATTAAAAAATTTTATCTCCGTTGACCAAGCTTATGGAATAATATTATTATTATTATTATTATTTATAATAATAATTTATTCCATAAATATGTGTTCAATTTATAAACCTGAAATTCTTGTACAGAGGCTGTTAATTTTTGCTTATTTGGTATCTATTCTCATCCCAGCTTTATATTTTTGGATTTTTAATTAGATGTTAAAATCAGGAACTATCTAATACTCAAATAACATAAAATTAGATTGTTCAGCTTTAATTTAAGAAAATATCAAATACTAACAAAATCAGGTTTTTTTTGCTTTTAAAAATAATTTAAAAAGTACGCTATGTGAAATTTGTACATTTAAAAAAAATCTAGATGGAAGCATTTTAAGTGAGTAACTAGACAAATTTTAGGATATTTCGTTTTTGTATAACAGGATTTTTTGACGCTTCGAAAATATTTATAATTTCTTCCAAACTTTAAAAATTCTTAAATATCTTTTAAAATGACCGAATATTTCTAAAAATGTTTTTTCTAAAAAATCGTCCGGATTCTTTTTTGATAATTTTTGAAGTCATTCGTGACTTTTTATAAGAATCTAAAAATTAATTTTTCCAAATAAATCATCTTCTTACATGCCTGCAAAAATCTTTATAATAAAAGTATTATATTAAAGACAATCAAAAACTTTAGAAAAAATTTAAAAATTTGAAAAACTACTTTTTAAAAAGTATTTTGAAATCGTGTTATATTTCAAATTATTAATTTTTATTTAATCTAACAAGTATTTTCTTCAAAGATTCAAATTTTTCATACATTAAAAAAAAAATTTACGCTCTTAAGAAATTCACCTCAACCCTTGTGTTCACACCTAACTTTATCAATTATTCAAATTATTGTTAATTTTATTATTACCCAATATATTTCATATGCTCTAAATATTTGGTTTATAACTAATTATTTTTGGATGTAACTATGTTATTGAATTTTTATTTGTCAAAAATTCAACGACAAGTAAACTACCATCTTATAAATTCAATGATTTTTTTCAAAATTAGGTGGAGGGGAATTAGGGTAATGGAGGGGGAATGAGGGGTAGTGGGAAAGGTGAGTGGGAAAAGTAAGGAAAATCAGGAGAGGGAAAATGAGGGGTGGGTAATTGAGAATTGGGGGGGGGGGGGAGTTCTGGGAAAGGTTGACAGTTGTGGAAAAGAGTATTGTGGAAAGTAGAGGCGGAAGAAATCAGGGAAGTTGTAGCAAAGTCTGAAGTAAGGGAAGGGGAAGTACTGGAGGGGAGGCTTGAACTAAATTTTGTAGAAAAGTTAATTTTCGAGAATTCAACTGTCTTCCGGAAAATTTCCCTTATTGGCTTAAACATTTAATTATTATTTTCAAAATGCATCCCTTTTGCTTGAAAGCTTAACCCTTTGATTGATGCTGACCTTCTCATCCCAGCTTTATATTTTTTGATTTTTAATTAGATGTTACAATCAGAAACTATCTAATACTCAAATAACATAAAATTAGATTGTTCAGCTTGTAATTTAAGAAAATATCAAATACTGAGAAAATCAGGTTTTTTTCCTTTTAAAAATGATTTAAAATCGTAATTTCTAAATTCACAACTTTAGTAATTCAAAAGTATGCTATACTAAATTTGTACGTTTTAAAACAAATCTAGATGGAAGCATTTTGAGTGAATTTTGAAAATATAGAAATTCTCTCAAAAGCTCATTAATTTCAAAAAAAATCCTTTAATTTTTGAATTTTGCGAGAAATTCGCTCTCGACACTTCCACTGAAATTCAAGGGGACTACAAATATGTTTTTGTGATTTCAGCACGAACTGTGGAAACAATAAAGCAGCAATTCAAAGTTCCTCATTTGCGTCTGAACAGAGATTTTCAGCAAGGGCTTTATTCATAAAAGCAAAGGAAGAAATAGTAGATTCGTATAGATAATAAAACAAAAAAAAAAAGATAAAAGTGACTGGATACAATCCTTTATGGTATCTTTTCATTAAAATTATTTTTTCACTCAGTTCTATTGAGAAAATTATCAATCTGTTTAAATTTCAAAAAAGAATATAGATATATTTGTACAATTTTAAGTTTAAATTACAATTTAGATTGTATTTTATCAAAAGTGATATATTCACGTATATTTAAAACCATTTCATGAATCAAGGGAAATATGGAACACACTAGGGATGAAAAAACTCGCAACTTTTTTGCAACGGCATATAATCAAACTATAGAATGTGCGTTGCCAGGGATTAAAAAATAAAAAAAAAATGTCATCACTCTGAAAAAATTTTGACCGGACAACTGTTTTAATTGCTTTTACAGACTATAAAAAATGCTTTTAATTTTAAATAATTATTATCTCGTAATTAATAAATTTAATTTTGTTTGAATTCATTCATTAATTACATTATTAAAAATAATAAACATTGTGCTATCAATATAAAATTAAGATTGTTTGATAAATAGGTGAATTTCAGTGGTACTATTTACCTGTTTATTCTTAGGTTTAAAAACTGATATAAAATTATTATATATAGTATTTTATGTGTATGAATTAAATATCTTGATATTAAATTAATAATCAATTCCAAGTTGAATTTTTATTGGGGACATGCGGGCATTCTCGGTCTGCCTACGACTTACGTACACTTTAATTTGTCTAAAGTCTAAATATTTTGTTTATAACTAATTATTTTTGGATGTAACTATTTTATTGAATTTTTTTTTTGTCAAAAATTGAACAACAAGTAAACTACCATCTTATAAATTCAATGATTTTTTTCAAAATTAGGTGGAGGGGAATTAGGGTAATGGAGGGAAAATGAGGGGTAGTGGGAAAGGTGAGTGGGGAAAGTAAGA
>JAAAKG020180847.1:0-18972 GCA_010014905.2 Druon quercuslanigerum
TTTATAAAAAATAATATATACATATATATAAATAATATATTAATATTAATATTCTAAAAAGGGGATGGGGGAATAGAATAAAAGAAATAATTTTTTCATTTAAAAATTTTAATTAAATATAAACAGTATCGCAATTGCAGATTATTAATTTTTATTTAATTAATGGATATAACTGGGAGGTGTATCTAAAATGATAATAATTTTCCCAAAACCTTAGGCAAAGAGAATTATTATAGAAATTAGTTTATTAAATTTTAAGTAATTGATTAATAAATTATTTATAATAATATAGATAAGTTATATATATACTCTATTTCGCATTAGGTTATTTTTTTTAGTTTTAAAAAATAAAAAAGAACTAAAATTTTGTTTTTAAAGCTAACTTTTTTTAAGGTAAATGACCTTTTTTTTAATCAATGACACTAGGTATTTTAAACTTTAATTTATATTTTTTTAAACTTATTTGCATTCATAAAATTGTTAATTTTTAAAGCTTAAAATTAAGTTCACCATGTTTTTTAAAAATAAGCTAAAAAATTAATTTTATATAATTTTCATGGTCCAAATTTTAACTTTTTAATTAAATATTAAGATCTCTTCCTGACATTTCATTTCCTTTTTAAATATTTTTCATTTAATATGAAAATTAATCTCTGCGTTTGAAAATTTAACCATTTCGCTAAAAATTATCATTTTTTTTATTTCAGAATTAATTTTATATACTGAAAATGTTATTGTTCAATTCTTAGTTGAAACTTTATATTTAATTTAAAAATTTATCTTTTCACGTTAAAAATCGTATTTTTGGTTGAAAGAGTATCCACTTTGCTTCAAAATAAAAAACTGTTTTGTTAAAATTTAAGCTGTTTTGGGAAAGAATTTAACTATCTCGTAATGAATTCGTATTTTTTGCTTAAATTCGTTGCTGTTTTTGATTGCAAATTAAAAAATATTATATTAAAATATTATAAGTTAATATTAAAATTCGTTTTTGTGGTTGACATTTCATTATTTTTATTAAAAAAGCAACTAATTGGTCGTAAATTAACTTTATTGATAAAAATTCATATAATTTGGCTGGAAATTCAACGCTTGGTTAAAAAATTAAACAATTTCGTTAAAAATTAATTTTTTTTTGTTGAAAATTTAAATGCTTTTTTAGAAAATCAAAATATTAAGTACAAAATTGAAACCTTTATATTATTATATTTGTGCTGAAATCAGTTTCTTAAATTATAATGTAATCGATTTTGTTTTTAGTAAAAATTTTATTTACTTATTCACATAAACCCGCAGCACAAACTGTTTCGTTAAAAATTTATATTTCATAATTGAAAATTAACGTTATTTGTTGACAATTCTTCTTTTAAAGTTTAAAAGTCATCGTTTGTCTAAAAAATTTGACTTTTTAACCTTAAAGCTGAAATAATTTATTAAAAAATCATCTATTTGGTTAGAAAATTAAGTATGTTTGTTCAAATGTCATCTATTTAGTTAAAGATTCA
The DNA here is from genome assembly GCA_010014905.2 of Druon quercuslanigerum. Classification (NCBI taxonomy): domain Eukaryota; kingdom Metazoa; phylum Arthropoda; class Insecta; order Hymenoptera; family Cynipidae; genus Druon; species Druon quercuslanigerum. Next base: position 1,506 of record JAAAKG020180847.1, read on the forward strand.
ACTTCATTTAAAAAATTTTCTTTTCTCGTTGAATGAAACTGGATGATATATTTTTTTAAATGAGTTTATTTAAAAAAATTTAAAATATCTGTTACACTTTTGGTTGAAAACGTACCTTTTTAAATGGAAAATTTAACTGTTTGATTGAAAATATTGTATTTTGTTGAAAAATCGCCTTTTTGTAGAAAATTAATCTTATTGGTTGAAAATCCATATTCGCAAGTTAAAAATTCCCCAATTTTGTTACACATCTTTATGGTCGAAAATGTAACTATTTTGTTGAAAATTCGTCCTTTTGGATTAAAAAAAAATCTTCCATAGTAGAAATTTCATTTTCCTTGATTAAAAATTCATCTCTCTTGACTCAAAAAGTATATTTTTGTAAAAAGTTTATCTTTACAGTTTAAAAACTCAAAAGCCTGTAAATTATTTTTTACTACATTAAACTTGAATTTCTCTTCCGAAATTTGTTATATTTAAAATCTCACTATTTTATTTCATTTTATGGCCTATTTTCATTTAAAGTGACACAGCCCATGAACATCCTTAAGTCCGAAATAAAAATTTTTAATACACTTTTAAACAAAAATTGATTTTAAAATATGCTTAATTGTTTATTCGCTTTACAGTTATATTTAAAATACACTTTATTACTAAGTAAATATGTAACAATTAAAGAAAAATGTGTGAAACTAAATTATAAAAATATTATTTTCTCTTTCAATTACAGTTTATTTTACATTTATCCAAGACTCCTAGGACAAATAAAAAATTGCATTATCTTCAAAGGGAGTGAGGTACAAAAACCTGTACCATTTCGTTCTATATAGTTTTCTACTTCCATTATCTCTTCCTGCTTCATGCTATTCTTCCCTTATTTGTTAAATAGACTCACTTTTTTATCAATATTACATGCAGTAATTATATTTTTTTTAAAATAAACTATCTGTGTAAAACAGTTTTTTTAGCTGAATATACAATTCGAAAAATTGTGATGAAAACTTAGGAGGTCGAAAAAATGCTAATTTATCATTTAATTGTTTAATATTAAATTAATTAGAAAACTTTGTATTTGAAATTCGAAAACTCTGGACATGAAAACCACTATATATTAAGAAAATTATTTCTGAAATAATGTTGCTTTGTTGAAATTAAAGAAATTTGAATGAGATTAAAATCAAATTTAAAATCGTATTTAATGTCCAATAATCAAATTATTGTGCAGAATTCTCGAAAATAAAACCAATAATCCAACTTATTATTTGATAATAACTGAGAAATTTAAAGTCAAACTAAAGATTCCAGAAAAAAACAACTTTCTAGCATTACTCTAAGGGAAGATAGTTATATACAATAAATTGTTTAAGTAAGCATTTATGTTAACTTGAATTTCTTATTACTTAACTGAGTGAAAAATGATAAAAAATAAAAAATTTCAGAAAAAAACCCCAACTATCTAGAGTTAATATAGGAGAATATACTTATAAATAATAATAATTTACTTAAAAAATAAATTTGCTGAACCTAAATAAATATTAACTTATTTAAAGTGAAAAGTGGAAAAAAATTTTAACTTTTAGAAAAAAACGAAAATTCTAGTAGTATTCAAACAATATAATATGAAGAATAATAATACATTTTTTAAACAATTATTTTTTTAAATTAATTAAGTGTTACTTCACTCTCATTAAAAGTTGGACAAAAGTACAAACTTTCAGAAAAAAACCACTACGTAGCATACATATTGAAGAAGGTAGCTATGAACAATAACAATTTGTTTAAATAATTAATTTTGCTTAAATAAAATAAATATTAACTCACTAAAAGTGGAACTTCGACAAAAAGTTTCGAATTTAAAAAAACGCAATTTCTAGAATTTTTCGAAGATAATATTATCAACAATAATAATACAATTTTTAATTAATTAATCTTGGTAACATTATTTTAGCATTACCTCGCTCTAATTGAACATAGGACAAAAAGTAAATTTTGTTTGAAAATTCGCCACTTTATAAATCTATTTTTAAAGGAAATTTCTAAAAACAATATAAAATTGTTTAAAACCTTTATCGAAACATCTCATTATCAGTTTAAAGTAGTCTCTCATGCATCAGAAATAATTTACATTTTTTTTAAATTACACAAAAAATCATAGTTAGCTTCAAAAACTCGCAAAACCTATTTTTCCACTTACGGGGTTTTATTTGGGTAACAAAAAACGGACTTGTGTGCATGATATGTAAAAATTAAAATTTTATTCGGATTCTTCGGCTAGAAGAAAAATTTTGAGTTTCAAGTAGATTCGACTAATATTAAGGATTCTGAATAAAATTTGCAAAAACGTTCTTTTCATATGGGGAATACCTGTTAAACTTCATGGGGTTTGCGCCATCTGTGAACGTAATTTTTCCCAAAACAAACAAAAAATGGATTTATTTTTGTGTAAATAAGAACAAATTTCAGGGGGTTGTTCATAAGAATTTAAAAACAAAATTTTCTAATACATTTTTTGACCACCCTAAAGTGTATCCTAGCCCAATATAAAATATTCGTAATAATAAATTTCGTAAATTTATTAAAACTATAAAAATTATAAAAATTTAATAATTGTAGTAAATAATAAATTTACAAATTAGTTACGAAATTCATTAGTCACTCTTAGAGTGGGTCAGTTTAAAAAAAATTCAGGTTATAATGTAGTAAAGGTAACTAAAGGAAACTTTTCTATTTATTAAAATAAACTATGTCTCAGATTTATGCTTCAAAAAGAAATTATGTGTTGATAATAAGTTTAATAACAAACCAGTTATAGGTTAGGCTTCAATAATAAGTATAATAGTTACCATAGTTTCAATTTGTTTAATGAACTTTTTAGTTGTAATGTGTACTTTACATAAAACTTAACAAAAATTAAAAATAAAACTTAAATACTGGTAGATAAAAAGTTTAAAAGATTAAAAAACATATTAGTTTTTTATGGGCGCAGGATGGAAGAACATCCTGCTTCCATTAGGATGACAAGGATGATAAGGATGACAAGTCTCAATTAACCTATCATAACATAGAATGCAATAAAAGAGCGCAAATTTCTAAATATAACAGATAAAGATTTTGAATATATTAAAAAAGTAGAAAGCAGTAGGATAAAATTAAATTATGTACTTAAATTTTTATAATGCAAACAAAAGTAAATAATATTGTTGGAAATATTGTGATGAAATTAAAGAAAGAACTAAAGAACAGAACTCTATTATTCGTTAAGATGTTCTAGATGTGTAATTTTATTAAGGCAATTATTAAGTTCCTTTTTAATAAAAACCATTTCAGCAAAAGATTTTTTTGTAGGATTACTTTCTTGGTGTAAAATTTCAATATGATCCCAAAGAAAAAAGTGCGAATTATTACCATTGATATTGTTGTATAAATTGTTATTAAGAAGGTTACCGTAATTTAATCTCACGTTATCTTCGTGTTCTTTTCGTCGAATATGTAGGGGTATTTTTGTTTGTCTAAGATAATATTATCTTTTATTTAAGTTTTTAAAAAATTTATTTCAGATTTTATGTAAATTACACATTACAACTAAAAATATCGTTGAACAATTAAAACTATGGTAAATATTATGCCTATTATTGAAGCATAAACTACAATTCGTTTGCTATTTCACTCATTATCAACATTCAATTTCTTTGTAGATAATAAATTTGAGACATAGCCTACAATATCACCCAACTCATTCGTAAGTTTATTATCTACTAAGATTATCATATTATTATTATTTGTACAGTTTTAATAAGTTTATTGTTTTTTACAATTTTTGTTAAATATAATTTTTGTAAATTGGCTCCCCTGATTGTCGAAATGCTAAGTGTCCGAAACGTTAGCAAAAATATTCACTAAACTCGTCTGATTGAGTTGATACAACTCCGTTATTTATTTATACCTGCCTCGGTTTACTCGTACGTTAAAGATTTCATTACAGAAAATGCCTTGTTTTAAAAAGCATGAGAATCAAGACTGTCCAGTCATGAATCAAGTCCATGCATTTTTTCATGCAGGCTCTCGTGTTTCTGTGGCTTATGTCCCTTCTAACTAGGTTTTCATTCACACATTCTAACCATTTTTTCCGCGGTCAGCCTCTGGGCACGCTGCCATTTACTTTAACTTACTTGTTTCGTTAGACGTTCATCCTTCATTCTCTCAAATTGCCCGAACCATCTGAACCAATTTCTTTCCCATGTGTCGAAAATTGAAAAATTGTTTCTCGTTTATGGTTTGAAATGTGTTTGTTGATGTTAGACTGCAATGACGCTTTTCATTGGCTTTCATTTCTGCCAGTATCGTTTTATCTGGCTATATAGGTGGTGGTTAGCAGGGGATTCGGAAGGTGGTAGGGGACTCGGGGGTAGTGGGAATAGTAGTTATAAACTTACTTTATGAACATGTAGACTCCAGTAGTCTCCATAGACCTGGCAACGGCTTTCCAGCTGGCAATGATGGTGTATTTCTGACGTGCCGTGAGCGGAAGTCGCGGATCCGTGGCTGCCGGGGGTGGCGGGCTCTCACGTCCGCTTTGATTCTGAGATGTCGAGGACGCGAGCTTGCTAAGCTCGCAACCCATTGTGAATTTATGCTCCCTTCCCTTAATTCCCTTGCTTTTACACTTTCACCACAGACTTTTTTTTAAATGCCAAAGTCCTGCACCAATCTTACATGGCGAGGAATTTTCCAACTGCACTTAAATTCAGTTTTCACCCACTATTTCCTTCTCACTTACCCCATCGTCCCAAAGAGGTTTGAACACGACGTACCTTTTTTCGCTTTGACGTCATATTTTGACTTTATTTTAAGATCACGCACTTCACTGGAATTTTATGGCTTTTTTCTTGAATTTTAGAATGTGGAAAGTTTTGCTATGGAGAAGGGTATCGTACACATTTCGATTATTGACTTAAATTATCCTCGAAGGTGCAGGCTCGCATAAACTTCCGGAATGATGCAGGAATCCGGAACTTCAGTTTATTGGATTTGCTGAGATCTCTTCATTTTCTAAACAAATTTGTGGGAGTTTAATAAAACTGGAAAATATATAGGAAATTTAATATTAAAAGAGGGAAAATTTTAATATTAAAGGAATTCCTTATTCTTTTCAGAAATGTATTTACAGTTCTGTATAATTTAAATTGGTGAGGGTTCGAAATTCGCTTTTAAGAGGTTGATAGTTTTCATACTTTAGAAATATTTAGTACCGACTTATGGAAACTCTTCTTTAAACCTTTTCACATATTTTTCATTTATTTTATAATAAATCTGATTAAACTATGTTACCAAGTATGTAAATTATTGAAAATTTTGTATTCAATATTACTTGTTTATTTTATAAGTACGTCTTATATAAACGAAAGTCCAGTATGGATGTTTTGAGGCAAAAAAATTAATTTCTTCACATAATTTTATTTAAAATTCAAAGAGAATATTTTATGGCCCAATTTGATTTTCAATTAGACTAAATGTCATTGACAACATAACTTGAAGACAATTAAAGGATGTTCAGGTTGAACCAGGTAAGCCCTAAGCACAAAAATTTTTAGGAGAGAAAAAAACATTCTTAGAATTCAAATTATTAAAAAAAAACTAACAAAGTACTTTCAAGAGTTTATAGAGCTATATAGATCTACAGGAAATATATTGGAAAACGTTAATACTTTTCGAAAAAAATATTGTAAAAAATTGTTCTTTGTCATATGCATGTAAGTGAAATGCAAATTCTGTTTCAATTGTTTGCTTCAAGCTCTAATTAATATAAAATATATCAGAGAACCACAAAAAACACGAATGATGGTTCAAAAATCAAATATTAAAATTTTCTCACATTGTTCAAGCTATTTGTTTGAAAATGCGAGATACAGAAAAACTAATAGAAAAATGTGATTCATCTAAGAAAAATTCTTTAACTCAATTTTTTTTACCATTTTTTGTGAACTCATTTAGTGATCTAGTATAAATAAAAAATCATAAGGGATAGAATTTCTATGCATACTGTATATACATATAGTATGAATTTATTTATATAATAAATTAGAAGGAGAAAAATATTTTGCAATACATCAACTTTATTTAATCTTTCTCGCAGACTCGAATCGAGCTATTCGTTTTCGGATAAACTCTTTTGATCATAATTTTTATTTATCTAATTTTAATGAAATCATAAATTGAAAAATAATAACAAAAGGTCACTTTTCATCACTAATGACTACTAGGCAGCAACATAATTTGAAAAAATTAGAAGAAAAACGATTTCTTTCTGTATATAAATGTCTTCAATATGCTTTTTTAAAATAAAATTTGTTTAGAAAATTAACTAAGAATATCTGATAACAATTTTGCATAGTGAAGTATTACTTAGTGGATAAAACCAAGTAATTTGTTTCATAATGTTGATCTTTTGTTATTTCAATTTGTCTTTAATAATAAATTTCATAAGTGAACAATTTATTTTATTTAAAAGACTCTCGCGCTTTAAATAATAGTGATACTAGGCACTATGGTAAGTGAAGAAAAATTAAAATTGCAAATTAAAATAGCCTAGTAATGAAAAGTTAAATTTTCTTTAAACTATCCTAAAATGTTTTGAAAATTTGTTTCAAATTTCTGAAAAATATAAATTTTTTAAACCTATTTTTGCTCTGTTAAGCAATGATTTCTGCCAGTTATGTATTTTAACCCTCGCTTATTTATTGTCCACTTTTTGCCCTTAGGCATTTGCCAAATATAAACCACTTATGATCTTCACATTTCGAGGTTTTAGATAAAAATTTTTCAAATTAACTTTAGAAAAATGTGCGTGCAATTGTATCGTTAAAGAGATTAAATTATTTTAATACTGTTTAACTCTCTAGTTTCTGAAGTTTGATTTTTTTTTAATGCTAGAGTCTGAATGTTTTTAAAGTTTCAATTTTAATTCTGCCGGAATTTTTAAAAACAAAAATTTTAATGGTTCTGTATTCTAAGTATCGCATAGTCAATTTAAAATTTAGAAAATTTAATTTAACAATGTTTAGTTTTAAATATTTACCTATAAAAGTTTCAATATACTGTTAAATTTTTTTACTTATTGTATCACAAACAACTAATATATTTTTTATTAGAAGAAATAAATTAATAAATTTTAAACTAAAATAATAAATTGAAAGGCTCTTTTAGATTACTAATTGTACTAAGAGTACAGATAATAATTTTATTCAGAAACATGTACAATTGTACACTAGGGTGACCGAAAAAAACCCATTTATTTTATTTTTGATGACACGCTCCTTAAGAGGGTGAAAAAATAAATGCGCATTTTGATATATCAAAAAAATAATGAACCTTGGTTCTATTTTAAGGCGCATTTAGTTTCTTTCTGAATGAAAAAAATTAGAATGGGTGTGAAAAAAACGAAAAAATATTTTCTGGACATAATTAGCATGTTTTGAAGTTTTTTGTTTAATTTTAAACGTAAGCTTCCATTGTATTTTGAAAAATATTTAAGATATTATTGGTATTAACATTTATAACTTTTACTAACACTTATAAAAATATAACTTCTTGTTTTGTTTTTGCAAATATTAACACATTATGGAAACTTTTCTACATTTTTGTCTTCAAATTGACCATAGGGTACAATCTAGGGAAAATATTCTATAACTATGTTAAAACTTGAGAAAAATACTATAGATACTTATAATTGAAATAGGCTCAAGAGCTTCCCAATACGTTAATTATTTCTAAAAAAATATTGCAATTGTTCCAGATTTAACTTATTAGATACAAAATTTTATTACCTTTCGCGCTACTCGTATTACGAGGAAAAAATCTGACATGTAGATACTTTTCGTTGGTAATATATCACTAACCATTAATTATTAATTGAACATAAAACTGCTAAGGCTTACAAAATTTCAAAACTGAATAACAATATGTTGTAATAGACTATATCAGTTTTTTTATTCACTGGATTAAAAAAATGGACTTTTAATTACACACAAGATAAAATTACACACATTTAAAACTAATGTTAAGTTTATGATTTTATAAACGATATTAACCTGAATTTGCTCACAGTCCCAAATCATTACTCATTTGTATGATATAAATTTAATATTAAGGGCAACATAAAAAGCGTGAATAACGCTTTGTCCGCCCTTTCGGTATATAAATGATCATTTAATCCCATTAGAAATAATTAATTTGTGTTTAAAAACCATATGCTAATTGCTTATACTAAACGGAAATTTAATTAATAAAGTAGCATCATAATACCTAGAGGCAAATTATATTTAAAAATTTGTCCTTTTTGTAGATAAGAGTTAGTAGGAATGAATATTTTATTTTGGAAATAAATCGTTTCTGTTCAAGTACAACATTATGTCTCCGGAAATTTATCATTTAATTTTAGTGTGCGACAACATTTTCTACCAGAGAGTATTAAAACGGGTCGATTTCTGACCTCCTTTATGACGCGAATGTTTGTGTAAAAATGATGTGTAGTTTCATCGAACCTTTAATAATCACCATTTACAGGCCAAAGTCTATATAAACGCGTTTGGATTAAAAACTTGTAAATTACGAAAAGGGAAAATAAATTATTCAAAATTAAAGTCGCAGTAGGTAGGGTGAATTTTTTAGCCTCAAGGCTGCTTTGACCCTCGAACTAATATTCCAATATATTTCCAATACTGATACAGATATAATGCTTAATCTTCTATATTTATATTTTTATTCTTTATGAGTTATTAATTAAAATTCAGTTGAAACTACTTTAATTAGAACATGTTGAATTTTGTTGCTATACTGGTCCATATCTGTATAGTTTGTTTGTTCCATTGCTATATCTTCTTCCAAACGTGTTATATGATTAGCTGATATGAATTAATGTTGATAAGGTGATAGTGAAATTATAAGGTCTTGAATTTTATTATTATACATAGACCAGTATATTACAAAAATTCAAAATCTTTTAAATTAATTTTTACCTCGGCATCATCACTTAACATCAGTTAAAAATACAGCAAGGTTAGAGGAAGGTACCAAACATAAAAGAAGCAACTATACAGATATTGACCAGTGTGCGAGCAAAATTCATTATCTTATTTTTTTCTTACATGATTAAAATCACTCAAGATCAGATAAAACTAATTTAATGTTTATTATTAAAATTTTGTCAGAGATAAATCAGATAAATTTTTATTTTCTGCCGGATTTGTTTTGTATGTGAGATACAATATGAGTAGTTGACAAATTTTTCCATTTATGTGATTTGTATCATACAATAGAGTTCTGAGGTTTTTATTCCTTTATTTTTTAGAATATCAATAATATATTTTCTGTGACAATATTTCATCCCACACGATGTATACAAAAGTTCAGAATTCTATAGGTGATATAATAATAATTTTCAAAAGCAATATGATTATATAAGAATGAAATTTTATTTATTTATGCATTCCCGATTTTATATCTATTATTTAGAGGATCCTATTTTGTTTATATTCTTAAAAAGCTTTTTCTTCGACACGTAAAAACATCAATTTTACAGAACAATTTACTGTCTTTAATCTCAAATAGGGTCAGGAATCATTCCCCGCATCTTCAACGAACTCGTAAAATCGATTCATGTATGTAAATTCGAATCAGTAAATTTTTATTGCTAATATAAAAAAATTTATGAAGAGCGATTCCCATATGCATTTAAAACAGTAGATTTTTATTTTTTATGTGAAATTCATACTTTAGAAAAATGTATTATATTTTGTATGAACTTAGTTTTGTTGAAACACTATTTTCACTAAAAGAATTTGAAATCTCATTAAATTTTATTTTACAGAGGAAGTAAACATTGATTAAAAGTGAATTCCGCAAAGCAGGATCAGTTCAGGAAAAGTAAGTTTTGTTATCAAACAAAATCTCTTTTATTGTACATTAATATATATTGCTACAATATTTGCAAGTAAATTTTTTAATTATATTCAGCAACCCTATATTTAACAGAATTTTAGAAACTAAATTTAGCAGGAAAATTTAACTGCAAAGATTTTTTTGGTATCGTTTTTCGACACACGGTAATTATCAGGATCAGTCACATTATATAATATTTGATATAAAATCATTAAGGATCTAATCGATTTAGAATTTTAATTAGGGTAAAATAAATTAAAGAAACTGCTTTCATATATTACATGTTATGCGAATTAGTATACAAATATTTTTGTATTATTTTAGCACGTAAGTTAGTTTAAAATTATGAAAATGATTAATTTTCAAAAATAATGAGATTAAACTAAAATAGGAAATCAGATTTTAGTATTATATTTTTAGAACTAAAGCCTATATTTTGGTATAAATAAACGTTTAGTGTGATCCATTTAAAAAAAAAACACTGGAAAATTTAAAGCAACCAAAAAATGCTGTACAAACTTATATGATGCTTTCTATTTATGTATAAAAAATTAAAAAAATTTAGCAATTTTATAAATAAAATAAAATCATTTAAAAAAAAATCATTAACCCAACGAGAGCTGGATAGATTTTTAAAATTATTAATAAGCTTCTATAAATTTTTGGATAAACTGTATTTATTGTACGTTAGAGTGTGTCGAAAGAAAAATCGGAAATCAAAAACAGCTTAGTATAGAAAATTTTCTTTTGGGTTTCAAAGCTAAAATAAGTTATATAAATTAAGATTATTTGAAAAATCATTATTTTTAATTTTTTGTATCCTAAATAATATGCCTAAGATGCCCGATTTACAAAGCGCGTACAATTTTAAAATTACTATTTTTTTGTAAACAAAAACTTTATGTCATATATCACAAAAGATTAAAATCACTTTTAAAAGCTTTGCAAACTATCATAGAATGTTTTTAATCCTGAAAAAACTTTTTTTGAAAAAAATTAATATTAGCAGTTTTTTCAAAGCACTGAGGATTACAAGTTTTTCTTTCTTCTTTTAATTCTTTTTCTGGTCATTTTAGTTGATAAATTGTCCTAATTTTTTCAGGGAAATTCTTAGTTCAAATAAGTTTTTATAAGCTCAGACACGTTTTAAGATAGTTTGCAAAGCTTTTACAAATTATCTTTTTTTTTTAAGTTTAGAAAAATGATATTTTTTCTGGAAAAATAAAAATATAGAAATTTCACAACATTTTCAAAGTCGGTCATATTAGTCACGATCCAAATTTTAACATAAAATAATAGAGATTTTTGCCAAGCTGGAAGAACTACCCCAGAACGAAACTTTTGAGTATTAGGCCTATTTTTATCTACAATTTTATTTATTTTTAATCCACCTCAGCGTACATCCTGAAGGTTCTAATTTTGTATCATACTTTGCACTCGCAAGCTCAAAATTATTTATTTTTTCCAATCTTCTACTTTTATTTATTGAAACCACCTGTTTTAAAAATTGATTATGAAGGTTTCTTAAATAAATTAATAGTTCTAGATAATTACTCTCAGAAGTAACAATAATATGATAACATTGACATCACTGAGTCTAAATTTATCAATTCAAGAAACAAAATTATAAAATTTGTTATTAATATTGAAGTTAAATTAAAAGGTTTTACATCCTAAAAGCTACTTAACCTGACTTAATATCGAGATTGCATATTATTTTTTTCATAAAATCTTTAGAAATCCACTTTAGCTTTCCTGATTTTAAGAATTTTCGATAGTTGTTTCACATAAAAATTCAATAATCTTCAGAATATTTGATAAAATCGAAAGAAATAGCCACATTCTTAAAAGCTACAAATTAAAGAGTTTATTTAAAATTTAGACAAAATAGTTAAATCGCTAATTATTTATTTAATATGTTTTATTTGAGACTTTTTTCACTTTAGAAAAAATCATAATCTTGCTTCAATCTGCATGATTGCGAGCTTATTACATTTTCATCTAGAGAAGGTATTATTTTTGCTCTGAAATATTTCCTAAAATTCTGTTTAGATAGTCATTACTAAAAAAAATTAAACTTGCATGAAACTAAAAGTTAATTAAATATTAGAATAATACTAAGCTATGGAAATAGAAAACTTATTTCTAGCTTACGTTCAACAGATTTTCGAATAGAATTGATAATAATATTTTAAAGAACAAACTAAAATACAAGAATGCTGGATTGAATCAAAATCTAACAAACATTCTAAAATAAACAATTTCATATGTAACAACATTTAATATACGAAATATTAACAATCCGTAAATTTGCTACAATATTTTTTTATTAAAAAAATAACGGTAAGATAACTTTAACATCCTTAATCTCGAATAAGAGATCTTTTTGCATTTCTAAAATTAATTTTTGTAGACTTGCTCTGATAAAATTGTTATTAATCAAATGAATGTGAATTAAGATTCATTTTTAATTAATTTTTCATTTATGTTCACCTTATTTTAACTGCTAAAATTAGTAAAAAAAAAAAACATCAAAGAAACCAGCGATAGAAGGGAAATTCAAATAGTGTCATATAAAAGGAAACCATCTAACAGGTTATTCAATATTATTGAATTATTGAACCTTTAAGCTTAGATTTATGAAGATTTCATAGCATATTGAATACTTTAGTCCAAAATGCAATAATTTTAATCCTTATGTTTTCAACATTACAAAATGTTTAAAGCCAGATTTCAGCAGAATGAAATTATTTTCCGAACTAATTTTTGTCTATAAAATGGATTCATCATGTTATTTTTGCTTTCCACCAAATTAGGGGAGAGTAGCTATCAATGGGTGGGGTAATTTTAAAAATCTTAATTAAGCCTAAGTTTGACGTAATTCGGTCACCATAATTTATTTTTTCACAGTATGAAAAATACTGCTTAGACTTTAAAGTTGTTTAAACTTGTGGAACTGATAAGCGACTTCTAAAATAAATCTTAGTTCTACTTAACAATTACTGTTTCCTATCAAAATTTAAACCGAATTCCGCTTATAAGCCAATTGTTTACGTTTATTTATGCAATTTTCAACATTCTATAGTATCAGATATTCAGCTTATCTCTGTGCAAATACTTAGTAAAGTAAAAGTATATTTTTTCAGCATAATCTCAAAAACCGTTTTTAGCATTTTTCTCGTTCTCTAATCGATTCAGATGGATCAGGATTTCAGATTTAGTCTGTTCACATTTATTTTCTTTATCTCTAAATCTTAAAACAAATAGCCCTACTGATGCTTCAAATAATTGAAAACACCCCCTGTCTACACTCTACAGGGACCCAGTGATAATCACTCTCCCCTAATTTCAATTCAAATCATCGCAGTGAGAGGATTAAGCCACACTGAGCTACTAAATCCCCATCAATAACACCTAACCAAAAAAAATTCTTTACCAATCCCCGCGAAATCCTCAAACATCTCCAAGGTCTTCAATCACCCTGCACTCTCCAAATCCACACTTGTCCCAAAAACTTCTCATTTTGAATTCTCCAAAAACAACCTCCACTACCGAAAACTATCACCAACTATTTCGTTGGCAGTCTTTCGTTCCTTTTGTTTTGAAATCCTAGCATTAAGGGGGTGTGGGGTTGAGAATCGGGGACAGCGTCGCTGGTGGTGGGTGGTTTCGCGAACGGGGTGAAAAAACGTAGAGCAACGGGATGAGAACAAGGAAGAGTCTCTCGTCGCTGTCTCTTGCCTTCGACCTCAGCCCCAGCCTCCCACATCGACTGCTCGGTACTCTCTGTTTATTATCGTGTGCAACACGGCTGTCTGATCGATTTACGTTGAAGTCACCTAACTGCGATACGCAAACTGTCCTCACACAGACTGTCCTCAATCACAATGACAATTCACGCGCGTAAACACACACCCCCCTTTCTCGCGATATCTACCTGTACCTCTTAAGGCCTTAAGGGGGTAGATAAACATGTAGTTTCCCCTTGCTCGCACTCTCCGCCCTAAATAAAGTAGAGAAGGATTCCTTTGTCTATTTTTTGAATCATAAGGTTTTTCACGATTCACGTTTTTTCACTGGGTCCGGGTTTTCGAGAAAATCGCGCTAGATTCACGGGTGCTTTCCCAGGGCGCCTGGACGAGAAGTTCGCGAGGAGCAGGGACGTCGGCCGTATTGCCTACAGCCCAGGCGAGCCGAGACTGAGCCGCCTATATGAAGCACTCGTCGTTCCGGAGACGCATGCGCCCCTTAAAACTCATTGCAATCCGCTCGGTAGGACTCTACTGGCACGTACGATGAGAAATTAATTGTTTCTCTCCCGCAGGCTCCCTTTTTAAAAAAGATGGGGAGACTACCCTTATAGCGAGCTTGAACATTAGATGGAGGTTTTACCTGAGAGCTAAAGTGCTAGAGTTTTGGCGGCTGATAACTAGCTTGAAGCGTAATTTCTGGCCTAAATAGGAGAGATGATAAGGGTTGAGTAATCAGGGTCAATTCCCACGTTGTGGGAAAACACAAAGTTGATTTGTATTCTGGGAAGGAAATGGGGGTTGTAAACTTGCAAATAACCTGTAAATCAAGCAAAGTGAATTTCCTTCATCAGGGAAAGTCAGGGAATGCTCAGGAATTTTGAAAAATATGGTAAAAGTTAGGGAACTTTTGATAGAAGCAATTTAAGTAATCCTCACGAATAATCAGGACTGCCTTGCAGTCACTATAACCTTTTTTTTCTGAAACCACTTTTTAGTCACTTTTTAAAGACAAAGTGACTATAGCTTTGTTAAAAGAAAATATAACGTCAGGCAGTTTTTTCTTAAATTAATTTTTAAAAGTTTTTAAAAGTTTTCGGGTATTTCAAGAGTTTTCAAAGGTTTTGGAATATTTTATAGCATTTTAAAAGAATCAAAGGAATTTTTAATAGATTTCAATAATTTGAAGGTATTTCAGAGGATTTTAAAGATTTAGTGTCTTTTTTATAATTTCACAGGAATTTTCAAAAGCTTTCAAAAGTTATCAATAAGATTTGATATTTTTGAAGAGTTCAAGGTATTTTTAATAGAACGAAATAATTTGTAGAAATTCCAAAGGAAATTCAAAAAATTTAAAGGAATTTTCAAGTATTTAAAAAATTATGATTTAGGAAGATATGAAATGATTTTATGGGGCCTAAAAGGTTTGAAGATATTCAAAAATATTCCGAGGAATTTTTAATAGATTTAAGTAATTTGAAGGTATTCCAAAAGATTTTAAAAGATTTCAGGAGATTTAATAAAGTTTCTAGGAAGTTTTGAGTGCGTAAAATATTTGAACGGTATTGCAAAAAGAGTTCGAAAGATTAAAAATATTTTAGGGTATTTAAAAGGATTTGAAGAAATTTTTATTAGATTACAATAACTTAAAGAGTTTCTAAAGGATTTTAAATATTAAATGTTTTTTTATAATGTCAAAGGAATTATCGAAAGCTTTTAAAAGTTTAAATGGATTTAAAAAGATTTAAACGGATTTTTAAGGATTTAGATTATTTTATGGGATTTTAACTGATTTTTATAATGTTTTAAAGAATTTCCTATAATTTAGGAAGATATTAAACGATTTTATGGAACCTAAAAGGTTTAAAGATATTAAAAAATATTCCGAGGAATTTTTAATAGATTCAAGTAATTTGAAAGTATTCTAAAAGATTTTAAAAGATTTAGGAAATTTAATAAAGTTTCTAGGAATTTTTAAGTGCGTAAAATTCTTGAACGGTATTGCAAAAAGATTAAAAATATTTTAGGGTATTTATAAAGATTTCAAGGAATTTTTAATAGATTGCAATAACTTGAAGAGTTTTCAAAGGATTTTAAATATTCAATGTTTTTCTTTATAATTTCAAAGGAATTTTTAAAAGCTTTCAAAACCTTTAATGGATTTAAAAAGATTTCAAAGGACTTTCAAGGATTTAGATTAATTTATGCGATTTTAACTAATTTTATGGTGTTTTAAAGAATTGAAATAGTTTGTGGAAATTCCACAGGAAATTTAAAAAATTTGAAGGGATTTTCAAAGATTTAAAAGATTATGTGGAATTTAAGAAAATTTTCGTAATGTTTTGAAGAATTTCCTATAATTTAAGAAGATATGAAAAGATTTTATGGGACCTTAAAGGTTTAAACATATTCCAAAATATCCCCAGGAATTTTTAAAAGATTGAAATAATTTGAAGGTATTCCAAAAGATTTTAAAAGATTTAGGAAATTTAATAAAGTTTCTAGGAAGTTTTGAGTGCGTAAAATGCTTGAACGGTATTGCAAAAAGAGTTCGAGGGATTAAAAATATTTTAGAGTGTTTAAAAAGATTTCAAGGAATTTTTAATAGATTACATTCATTTGAAGAGTTTCCAAAGGATTTTAAAGATTTAATGTTTTTTTATAATTTCCAAGGAAGTTTTAAAAGCTCTCAAAAGTTTTAATAGATTTAAAAAGATTTCAAAGGATTTTCACGGATTTAAAATATTTCGTGGGATTTTAACTAATTTTTATCATGTTTTAAAGAATTTCCTAGAATTTCAGAAGATATGGAACGATTTCATCGGACCTATAATATTTAAGGATATTTTTAAAGAGTTCAAAGACTTTTTAATAGATTGAAATAATTTGTAAAAATTCCAAAGGAAATTCAATAAATTTGAAGGGTTTTTCAAGGATTTGAAAGATTATGAGGAATTTAAGCAAATTTTTATGATGTTTTGAAGAATTTCATATAATTTAGGAAGATATGAAACGATTTTATGGGACCTAAAGGTTTAAAGATATTCAAAAATAATCCGAGGAATTTGTAATAGATTTAATTAATTTGAAGGTATTCCAAAAGACTGAAAAAATTTTTGGATAATTTAAAAAAATTTCTGTGAATTTTTGAGTGCGTAAAATGTTTGAACGGTATTACAAAAAGTGTTTGAAAGATTGAAAATAGTTTAGGGTATTTAAAATATTTCAAGGAACTTTTAATAGATTACAATAACTTGAATATTTTCCAAAGGATTTTAAAGATTTTATGTTTTCTTTATAATTTCAAAGGAATTTTCAATAGATTACAATAACTTGAAGAGTTTCCAAGGAATTTTAAAGATTTAATGTTTTTTTATAATTTCAAAGGAATTTTTAAAAGCTTTCAAAAGTTTGAATGGATTTAAAAAGATTTTAAAACATTTTTAAAGATTTAGATTATTTTATAGGATTTTAAATAACTTTTATGGGGTTTTAAAGAATTTCCCAGAATGTCAGAAGGTATGGAACAATTTCATCGGACCTATAAGATTTAGGGATATTTTAAAAGAGTTCAAGGAATTTTCAATAGATTGAAATAATTTGTAAATATTCCAAAGAAAATTTAAAAAACTTGAAGGAATTTTCAAGGATTTGAAAGATTATGAGGGAATTAAGCAAATTTTCATGATGTTTTGAAGAATTTCCTATAATTTAGGAAGATATGAAACGATTTTATGGGACCTAAAGGTTTAAAGATATTCAAAAATAATCCGAGGAATTTG
>JAAAKG020180868.1:0-30310 GCA_010014905.2 Druon quercuslanigerum
TTTAAGTTGCGACCTCTGAATGCTTCAATGTGGTACTTGTCTCGGACGAATTTTGACGTTCCGTGACGAATCCTGACGATTTGACGAATCAGGGACAAATTTCGGCAATACCCTCGATAAGCTTAACCATTTGCAAGTATTTTAAAACCAGAATGGTTCAAATCGGTTGAAAATTCAGTTGTCAGCGATTTAAAACTGAAAAAATCCAAAATCGGCTACTGTGCGGCGTAGGAAATTGTTAAGATTCTATGTAGATTTCCACCTTGATAAAGTCGTAGGAAACCATCAGAATTCTACGCAATGTCCATTTTGTTTACGACATAGGAAACTATTATGATTTCACGTAGTATACGATGTCGGAACTTACGTAGATTTCCACGTTGGTTACGACGTAGAAAAATATTAAGGTCCGACGTAGATTGCGTACTTGGTTACGTCGTAAGAAAATATTAGGATTCTGCGTAGATATTCAGGTTAGTTACGAGGTAGAAAACTATTATGATTCTACTAAGGATCCAGTGTCGGATCCTACGTAGATTTTCACGTAACTTACGGCGTAGGACAATATTAGGATCCTACGTTGATTTCCTTGTTGGCTACGTCGTAGGAAACTATTAGGATTCTACGTGTATTTCTAGGCTGCTTATGACGTAGGAAACTATTATGATTCTATGCGGGATATAGTGTCGGATCCTAAGAAGATTTTTACGTTGGTTACGGTGTAGGAAATTATTAGGATTCTACGTAGATTTTAACGTTGGTTAGAGCGTAGAAAACTGTTATGATTTTACGCTGGATCCAGTGTTGAGTCTTACTTAGATGTTAACGCTCGTTACGATGTAGGAAACTATCAGAATTCTACGTAGAATCTGATGTCGGATTTTTGAGTAGGGATTCTCCTGGTGGGGATTCCCCGGGATTCCCGCGCAACCAAAGGAGAGTCACGTGTGATGAAAAAGCGTCACGGATGATCTATTCGTGTAAATCCGATTACGTGTTCGTGTCCATGAGATCGTGTCCATTCACACATGTAAAGACGAAGAATGATCGGTGAAGCAAAGAGAATGATCCGATGGATCCCCACTCTGACTGATCCTCAAGTTAAGAGTAAAGTTGAGGTATAGACGTCGCGTGCCGCGAACGGAATGGCGAGTGCCTTCGAACGCGTTGGCGTTGACGACGTTGTCGCGGTCGATCTATTGATTCGTTGCATGTGCGATCTGCCCACATCGAATTAAAAACAACATTCATAGGTCAGTGATTAACTTTCACGTGACGCGTTACTTATCAAAAGATTAAGCAAGTTCCATTTTTCATGGAAATGTTATTATTGTTAGATAAAGTCTGAAGTTTATGAATTTCTGTAGATTTTTTTTATGTGAGTGCAAATAATTTTTCAATATGAGACTTCAAATTTCAACTGTAAACAAAGTGTTTTAAGCGGTAAGTCTCAGTTGTATACTTATAATCTTTGCTCTTATCAAAATTTGTTATCTTGTAACCAACTCTAGTTAGTCTTGTACTCATTGCCAAACTCTAATTATAATCTAAAGCACAAGCGAATTCGTTTAATTTTCATGAATCTTTTTGGAAAATATTTTTTCAACTTTAGAAAGAACTGGAAGATTCAGTGATTATCATTCTGTGTCGATTAATACATAAAGACTCATTTTGGGAGTCGAGAACGAAAACGGGCACACATAGCTACATATTTGGCAGCTCTGCTTTTTGCAGTCGAGACGCGTGCGAAGTCAGTTGAGAAAACCTGCGTGAGGATCTCTTTGGTGGATAAATGCTAGCATTAGTGGAGAAATCTCCCATGTATCCCTGAGACGGCTCCGCAAAGGGATTCATCAAATGACTCAGACAGCGCGGAACTCATTAATCTTTCTTTGGAATAATTTTCTCCTGCGATTCGTAACGAAATGATTGAGTCTTGTTGTCCCACCAGGAAAAACGCTAGGTCGCGAAATATACCGCGTCGGAGTAGCACCGGGGCGGCCAAAAACCGATACGATTAACTTTCGCTCCCTATATGGGCGAGAGCACGTCCAGGGTATCTTTCTTAGGCGTCCTGAAAGTAAAACGACGCTGTTCGTAGAATAGTCACATTGGCGAGTGCACCAATATAGAATAGATAAATCGTAAATCCTTGTTTTATATCCTATTTTTACTTAATTCCCTCTTCCCTTTTCTACCATGAAATTTTAAAAATCTCTAATGCAGATTTATTATATTTAAAAGTATTTCTCATAATTTTGATTCATTTTCCTGTGGGACATTATACTAACAAAAAACTGTAAGTTGGACAATTTTTAAAATATAAAAAACATGTGAGTCTTCAAGATCTTGAATTTGCCTTTAAAGTGCATACTCCTAAATTGTCAGAAAGATGCTTTTTTCTAAAGAAACATTGAGTTCACCCTCTTTTAGGTTAAAGATGGTTGAGGTTCACCGTTCTCTAATTAGGATGTATAGACATTTGTATTCTGAACATTTTTTAAAAAGTTTAATTGATTCAGAATTATAACAATTTCTAATCTCCACAGTAAAACAGAATACCTAGATATTTCGGTATATCTAATTCATGTAAAAATATATGTTGTAAATATCCTACAAATCCTTTTTGTATATTGACTGGATATCGGTACAATGCAGAAATTTCATTATCCCTAGAACATCCATAATATATTCTGGAACGAAATTCTTATCCTATAGATATTCAACATTTATCACTTATTTTTTCATACAAAGCAATTAAAGAGGAAACTCTGACTGGAAACCGGAAAAATAAATTGCTTATCATTATCTGTAAACGGGTACATGTATACAAACTACCAAAATCCTGAAAATCCTCTCCTGTGTATTTGCCAAAATCAAAAATCCCTCCGGTTCTAGGAATTCCAAAAGTCTAAATTTAGTACTGAATTCTGAATATCATATAAAATTTTGCTTAAAGGTAGCTTAATGACTGATATAAAAGTAAGAGTTTTGATAACCACTGCATCTACCCTACTTATTATGAGTAATGATGAAGGCACTTTGGGCCCTGGAGAAAGTAATAAACACTTGTCATTATTCGTAATATACGACTGATTTCGTTGCACCCGTTATAATAAAATTGTATTGCTAAAGCCCTAAAGAGTAACGCTCTTATGACCACCCAATTTGTAATTTGGACAAGCAATTACATTTTTACGAGTAGTGATTAAAAAATACCATTCATCACTGAATATTCTCTATATATTGTTTTTTTATTTAGTGCTATTGCGTTTTTTATTACATCCATGCCTCGGACTCAACATATTATTGACATTATTTGACTTTTTTTTTTAGCGGTGACATTATTTTGTTACCATTTCGAAAAAAACTACTCTAAAGAGACTATTTTCTCACAATTTTCCGCCAAGTCCACTATTTCTTTACTTTGCCAATAAAAATATTGTTGAACTTCTTCGCCAGCTGACTAAAATAGTATGTCGGCATTCTTAACGAATCATACATACCAAAAAATTGTCTCCATCTTTTTTAAATAAAAATGAGTTGAACTGAACTTAAGAGAGCGAATTCCTAAAATAATACTTAAATCCTGAAGGAAAACAGATTAATTTTCCACCAAATAGTTATATTTTTAGAAAAAATTCATTTTCTACCCAAAAAGACGAATTTTCCAAAAATTACATAAATTTTTTAACTGAACAGTTGAGCTTCAAACGTAAGTATTTGAATCTTCGAACTAAAAAAGTCAATTTTCAACCAAAATTGACAAATAATTTAAAATTAAGTTCTATGGCTTCAAAATGTGTTTCAAGGGGTTTTTTGATCGCTGAATATGAATCAGAATTCAAGATTTCGAATCCAATATGACGGACAAAAATTAAAAAATAAGTTTTGTGACTTTAAAATAGGTTTTCGGGGCTTTTTAGGGTTTTTTCGGGTGGCTGGTCGTGCATCGAAAGGTATACGTTTAGAAATTTTCTAAATTCAAAATGTAGGATGCAACATACCGCATAAAAATGTAAAGATAATTCCGGTGACTTAAAAATAGGTTTTTAGGATTTTTTGGGTCGCTGTTAACGAATTTGGAATCGAATTTTTGACATTTTCTATATTCAAAATCGCGGGTGCAATATGGCGGACAAAAAATTTAAAAATAGGTTATGTGGCTTAAAAGTAGGTTTTTTTTTGGATCGCTGATTACAAATCTAAAGTAAAATTTCAAAAATTCAAAATCTCGGATACAATATGGTGAGAAATGAAGTAAAAAATATATCCTTGGGCTTCAAAATAGGTTTTTAGGTCACTGGTTACGAATCTGTTGTGAAAAATTTTTAATTCAAAATTATGGATCCATTATAGAGGATAATAATGTTTGAAAAAATTCTTTGGCTTCAAAGTAGATTCTGAGGGTTTTCAGGGTCGCAGGTTATGAATTTCGAGAACGATTTTTAAAATTTTAAAAATTCAAAATGGCGAACCTAATATGGCCGAGAAAAAATTTTAAAATATGTCCTGTGACTTAAAAATAGTTTAAAGGATTTTTTTGGGTCACTGATTGCGAATCTAAAGTGAACGTTTAAAAATTCAAAATTGCGAATTTGATATGTTGGGCACAAAATAAATCCTGTGGCTTCAAAATAATTTTTTAGGGTTTTTTGGGTCACTAATTACGAATCTGATTTCAGAAAATTGGAATTTCAGAATTTTGAATTCAGGTTTGTTATCAGGGTCCCATAAAGCCCCTGAGGACCCATTTTGAAGACACGGGATAAATTTTTAGCCTTTGAAGTTTCAAACAATTCGTAAATGAGAAAAAATGTGAATTTCGATAAAAAAACTAATTTTGAACCAAATATTTTAATTGTTAAACAAATTGTTAAATATTCAAGCCAAAAGGACTTTATTTTCTACAAACAACTAACGAAATATACTTTTTAACCAGATAGCAGTTCATTTTTAGCAATATAAATAAATTTTTAACATTATATTTGAACTTTCAACTAAAATTATGAATCTTAAATCAACAAAAAAATAGACATTTGTGAACGTAGTTCAACTTTTAACCAAAGAGTTTAATTTTAAACGAAAAATAACAGATTACATTATAACAAAAAATATTTTAATATGAAATACACAACAGTTGGATTTAACTAACCAAAAAGAATGATCAACAACAAAATTATCAACAACCAAATTTGTTAGTCAAGAAAGAAAAAAAATTGCAATCAAATTGTTGAATTTTCAAGCCAAGAAAACGATTTTTCAACAAAAGAATTGAATTTTTAATAAAAAAATATTACTTTTTAATAATACTTTTGAATTTATAAAATAACGATTCAATTTTGAACCAAATAATAGTAATATTTTTAGTCAAAGAGATGAATTATTAACCAAGAATTTAGTAGTACATTTTTCTTTCAATCCTTCCAATCAAAAATGGAAAAGACTGCGAATCCTGCTGTAAATAAATTGGTATGTGATACTTTATAAACTAAGGCGTAAAATTTTAAATAATTATTAGAGTTAAATTTTAATATTTTAAAAGATAATGTACTTTTTCATTAGACACTTTATGATTTCTAACCACGCACACTTAAATTTGCACAACACATAAGCTTGCATCACACATAAACTTGATACTTGAAATATTTCGTGTCACTACTTTGAAATTTTTTTTTCAAATTTGTGTTAAAATTCATACTATTTCTTATCTCTGAAGAGAGTCCGAGGTCTGTAAATTCTACTTCTGTTTGAAAAATACTTTTTTATCATTTCTTTTTATGTTTCTTTAGAAATAAATTCTAGGTTTGCTACTAAGAATCTGTTACTAATAAACGGCTTGGAACGTAAAGATAGTTGAATTAATAAATACCCTTGTGGCATGGCTGAACACGTTTCGAATGCCATGATCAAGGCAGAAACTCACTCCTATTAGTCCGATTTTATTATGCCAACCTTGCGTCATTTCTGCATTGCTTAGTTGTTTATCTACAAGTACAGAAGCAACTCAGTAAATTTTCTTATTTATCAATGAATTAATATTATACTGCGTCGATCTCTTGACACTATTAAGAGAACGATCATGATTTTTCTGTCATTATAGCCGGATTACTACAGAGACGCGGCACATTTTCGACGCATCGGTGCTGGCCCTCAGTATCGTCTCGAAATTCCGTTCGCTAAGCTCGATTTCACGGGAACCTATTCTGTTATCGCAAAAAACTCTCATGGAGAAGCAAAAGCTATAATTTCTCTGCAAATCTACGCCAAAGGTAATATTCATTATTTACGAATTTGTTTACAATTTTTATCATTTCAAATTCCATCTTCTGTGCCTGATACTTCAATTTGCTTAATTTACAAGGGGAGACCGCAAAATTGTACATTTTATTTTTGGTTCGTAATTTATTTAGTGAAATTAAAATGCGTGTAAAATTTAGTGTATTAAGCAAAAATTTCCATCAGCTTGTAGCTCAGGTAGTAGCGCTTTTGCTTCATGGTCAGAAAGTTGTGTGATCAACTCTCGCTGCCAGCACTTTATTTTTTATTTATTAAGATATTTATAAATTTCTTTAATAATCCTCAAAGGTACTGCACATCATAATTTTTTAACGCCTTTTATCACAAAAAACCTAATTTTTTATGCAGTATTTTTTTCACAAATCGATTTGTATTATAAAAATGTTAATAATTTTTTTTATAATCTAAAACTATCATATTTTCAAACAGAACAGTGAATTGTCAAAAACAAATATTTGTTTAGAAAGTTACAAATTGCGATTACAAATACAATTATTTACATTTGTTTGCGAAAATCATGATAAAGTTGAAAAGTCGAATTTTCAGAGAGAAAAGACATTAAACATATTATCAGTTGTAGATTTATTGAAGATTATTGAATGTCATTATATTTATAAACACTCTTATGAATTAAAAAAGCTGAATAAAAAGTTATAAACAGCGAGTATCGAACACGCAACCTTCCGGCCATGAAGCAAAAACGCTATTGCCTGCTACCGGCCGATCGGAATTGTTTTTCGCCGAATATTTAAATTTTGAATTTCTCGAAAACGGTAAAAAAGCGCATTTGGGAGAATTAATACTCATATAATGAGCTTTTATTAAAAAATGTATGAACCGAATCTGAAATGTACAATTGAATTTTGAATTTCGTATATGTTCCACCAGGGTGATCCATTTTATGAGGCAAAACAATTATTTTCCAAACTGATTACTCACTTTTTTCTAAGTCGTAGAATTTTATTCCACAAAATTTTCAACAAAAATACTTAAAAATTATATAAGAATAGTTATTTTCTTTTCTAATCATTTGTTATTGTGTTTTTTCTCTAAGTGTCTTAAAAATGTACATAATAATGTACATATTAAAAATTTTACTCATTTTAATGGAAATAGAAATTTTATCTTATCATGTTTCTGTACGAATTTTACAGATGGTGTGTCAATTGCAAAATACAATAAGTAAATGAAAAAATTTCGAGTAAATTATTCAAAATAATGTTGATCTAAGAGGGTATGAGCTCACATGTGTAAAAAGTAATGCATACATTTTAAAGACAATGAGAACATGAAAAGGAAACAAAAATCAATGAAAAAGACAACACTCCAGTCGGGAACAAATTTTTTGCGTTTTCCAATAAATGCAAAGTATTCTTTTTGATATTACTAATTTCATATATTTGATATATTTTTTTAAATTATTATATTTCGATATAATAAAGAAAATTATTCTTTTAAATTCAATGAATGTTTGGTGCTAATATTTAATTCAAATTCAAATGCATTTTTAACATAATAGATAAATTTTTACCCAAATAGTTCAATTTTCAACCTAGAAGATAAATTTTCGACAAAGAAGAATAATTTTCTATCCAAAAAGAAGAATTTTCAACAAAAAAAATTTATTTTAAACTAAAATGTTCAATCTGTAATCAAAAAAATAATATTAACAAAGTGATTCAATTTTTTACCAAGTAGTTGAACATTCCAGCAAAAATAAAATTCTAGACCAAAAATGTAATAGGTGGTATTTTAACGAAAAATATTTTGTTTTTAAATAAAAATCAGTTAATTTGATAAAAAAGATGAGTTTCCAAAACAAAAGCATTTTTTTAAACTAAACAGTTGAATTTTCTTCTGAAATAAATTAATTTTATAATGAAATGATGAACCTTTCAGCAAAAAAAAATTATGTTGAAATTGTTGAAATTTGAAGCTAAGAGACAAATTTCATAATGATCAGTTGAATTTTCAACCTGAAAATATGATCTTTTAAATGATTTTTAAGTATATTATACTTGAAACGAAAATAAAGCATTATTAATTTTTTCTAGAAAGTGTCGCTTCACATTAAAAACTGAATAAGAAAATATTATAAAGGATTTGGGTACATTAAAAACTGTGCGTTTCATGGACGTTTTTATACAAGCAGAATTTGCTTGGGTTTTGTAAAGATAAAATATATCAAACCCATTTTGGAATAAGTAAAATTTAATTACCTGTTGTAGGTACTTAAAATTATTTGTTAGGAAATGTTATTTGACATTAAAATTTAAAAAAAATTATAGCATTTTCGCACTAAACTTTTCTTTAGTTTTTATAATTTTAAATTGTTCTTAAACGTTGTAAATATAAAAAAGAGCATGGAGGCCTTTTTGGAATAAGTAAAATTCAATTCTAATTTGAAAAAAAAATCTATTTGACAAGAAAAACCTATAGGATGTTGATTTATTATATTAAAAAGTATTTTGCGTAATTCTAATTCAATATCCTCTCAGTTTTAATACTAATAATAACTATAAAAAAGTCGGAACATTTTAAAGATATTTAAAAGATATTTTATTTTATATTTAAGTATATCTAAAAATTTTTAATTTCTCCTTAAACTTCTCAATTATTAGAAAGATGATTTCTGTAAAGAAACACTAAGTTCGACAACTTTTAGGTTGAAGATGGTTGATACTCAGCATGGTTGTTTTAAAATATTTTGCGAAATATTGTCAATAAAGTTTAAAAGGACACATTTTTTAGCATATTCCAATAAATTGAAATGAACGAATCATAAAAGTGGCCTAAACTTGAATATTTTCGCCTACATGTTCATTGTTGCAATAAAAAAACTACAAAACAAACAATTCAATTGTTGCAAAAAATAAAAAGTAAGACGTAAACTGTTTCTTTGTTCTCATGAATAGGTCAGGGCAAAGGTGACACTATGGAACAGCAGTCGTCAGTAAGACACGGGTAAGTACAATGAACTTCTTTTAAGAACTTTTTTTTTTTTAATTAAATACAAGAACAACAATTCTTCTTTAGGAAAGTACTGAGTCTGCCGATCATAAGGAAGGAACTCAAAGATCTTAGATGTTGCGACGGAGATGCTGTCAGTCTGGAATGCAAGGTTTATGCCCCTACAGAACAGCCCAATATTCGCTGGGAAAAAGAGGGCAAGGTGAGTAATAATTTAATTGTCGAAAGAGAAGACCTGCTCCCCCATAAATGGAATTTTTGAGTTATGTCAATAATTACTGCAATTTCTCTACCTTATGCACGCATACATTTCGGGAGAGTACCACACCAAATATGTAAGTGGCTTCTGTCACTCTTATTTTCTTTACACTTGTAGAATGTCCAAAATGTACTTTTTAGAAGCTCCTCTGATTACGTTTAATTATACAGGTTAAATTCAATTTATCGTGTTTAATTTAAAATAAAAAACGCGTTGCTTGTTTTAAGTTGTAATTATATATATATATTTTTTCTTCTTTTTGTTCAATATAGACTCTGCATCTAAGTGGCGACTTTTCTGCCGAGTTTGATGGCGAAATAGCAAGGCTTCGCATCCAACACGTGTTTCCGGAAGATGAGGGTGAATATACATGCATCGCATCAAACCAACTAGGGAAAGCTTTCACATCCGCATGTTTAATCGTTGATGGTGAGTATAATACATTCACCAATTTTTGGCCATTTTTACCACCCCCCTGACCCCTCACCTAAAAAGTAACGTAGCCCAAAATTCTCTCAAAACAAAGGAAAGAGACTGCTTTTTCAAGTAAATATAGGATTAGTAGGGAAATAATAGGGGAATTATAGAAGAAAAATAGATGTATAAATTCTTCCAAACAAAATTATTAGGCACATAAGATTCCTAAGATTTAACGCAGAAATATTTTGCATTATCAACAAAATATTGAAACTCACAAATAAAAAATATTAAATTAAATTAAATTTTTAAAAGAAAGTTGAATTTCCAGCCCGAAAATTTTAATTTGCAATAAATGAGTTCATTAAAAAAAAAGATGACTTGTCTACCATAAAAAATACATTTTCTACCACAAAAAGAATTTTCAAACCGTTAAATTAAATGCGAAAAATCCAGTTGTTGACAAAGGAGATGAACACTCAACCAAATACATACATTTTTAATCAAGAAAGATTAATTAAAATCAAAATAGTTCAATTTTCCACTAAGAAAAAAACATACTTTTAACCAAAAAGGAAATCGTCAAATTTCCATTCAGTTTGAAAACTGAATTTTCAAAAAAAGAAAAACACGAATGTTTAAAAAAAAAGTTGAATCGTCAACCAAATACATAAATTTTTAACAAAATACATCAATTTTTCTATCCAAAAGTTAAGTTTTAAACTTATGAGAAAGAAATTTTCAACCAAAAATGATAACTTTTTATCATAAAAATTTAATTTCTAATAATATAATTCAATTTTGAACAAAATGATAAAATTTTCAAACGAAAAAAGACAAATTTTTTACAAAATATATGAATTTTTAACTTCATTATTTGTTTTAATCAAGAAAGAGGAATGCTTAACCAAAAATATAATAATAGACTTTGAAATCAAAAAAGTGGGAAAACGAAAAAAGCCTGCATATTATAAATAGAAATTAAAATTTTTTAATGTCTAAGGTAACAAACATAGAAAAATTCGGTTCTGCTCATAGATTTTTTGTGTGTTTTGAAATTATTTATTTCGTAATTACTTAGAAAAATACTTTGAACAACTCACGGTTCTGTATTGTACAGAATACACCTGAAAAAATATTGATGAGATTAAGAAATAAAAATCTATCTGCTCATAAAAATACATTTGAAAAATGCAAACAAGAGTGTTTTTAAAAGTTTTTGTTTCTCTATTTTTTAATAGTTGATTACTAGAAAACTTGGTACAGAAAATGCGCTAATTATAGAGGGTTCTTTAAGATTAACGAGATACTCATATGAAAAATTCACATTTTACTTCAAATTGAGCTACTGAACCGATGTGATCCCTATCATTATCATTGATCGGTATTTGTAGGCATTTATAAGCAGAATTATAAATTCAGCACATAATCAATAAAGTATACGTGCGTAGTTTGAAATAGCACGTGATGGCATTTCGACTAATAAAGAACTTAATGACTCATGAAACTCGTGCCGATTATAATCTCCTTTTTCTAATAGTCTCTTAATGAATGAATTTTATGCTAATGATCCAATGACTTCCTAACATTGTATGGTGCTAAATTGATCAATTCACTTTTAGGATCTTTAAATTCGAGAAGGTTCCTTAAATTGAAAATCGAAAAATTATGTCCAGTTACGACCTCATTTAAAACTTGAGATTTGTATAAAACTCACAGAGAAATTTTAACAAGGTTTCTTAGATGGTATGTAATCAACTGCAATTATGAAAATAGATAGACTGTTATGTGACAGAGAGGGCCAAATGGTAGAATTTTAAAATATAACAGAACTGCAAACAGACACAGTTGCACTTTTAACCATCAGATAATCGAATTTTCAAGCCAAAAGGACAAAACTTTTTAGAAATAAGTTGAATTTTCATCCAAGAACTTTCATACCGAAAAGATAAATATCCAATCCAAAA
Organism: Druon quercuslanigerum; assembly: GCA_010014905.2. NCBI lineage: Eukaryota > Metazoa > Arthropoda > Insecta > Hymenoptera > Cynipidae > Druon > Druon quercuslanigerum. The sequence continues at coordinate 11,914 of JAAAKG020180868.1, forward strand.
AAGATGAATTTTTATTTGAAAAAATAATATAGTTAACTTGTTAACATAATATTTGAATTATTAATAAGACAATTACATTTACAAAAAAATAGTGCAGTTTGTAACCAAAAAGTTGAGTTTTTAAATAATAAAGATGATTTGAAAAACAAAAATTAATTACAAGCATACAGTTAAACTTCCAATCAAAAGGGACAAATTTTTCAGAAGGCTGTTAAGTTTTCAAGAAAGATTTAATTTTCAACGAAGAAAAAGTAATTTTCCACTTAATTTATGACTTTCATTTGGACTTTATTACCAACAAAATATTAACCATTACAATTTCATTATTTATTTTTATTTACAACAGGACCGACTTAGACTTAACATGATTTTGGAAACTTTTACCATTTTAATCCGTCTAATTACACGGTCACCGTCCGAATCGCCAAGGGGAGATTCCCATTTCATCGCCGTCTACCTGGTCGAGTTACCCTCTCCACTCCGCTACCCCTTACATCGCTCAGTGAGCCTGAGCGCTCTGACAAGCCTTGCTAGCGGGTTTTTTTGTCCTATTGAGGAATAAAATACCAAACTTAAAAATTTCTAAATTTTGAACTTAGAAAACTAAAAATATTATATTTGAAATCTACGCCATTCAGCGATTTCAACGATATGTCGCTTGCAATCAAAAGATGAAAATCAGAATAAGTTGTCGCTTATTTTATTTTATGTTTTGACACGGGTTAGCATCATGGAATTTTCCGTAGTACAGTTGAACGTGCATATAGTGCATATATACTACCGTGCAAAAGTATAAGGACACCTCTTTTTTGATGACTGAACAAGTTCACTCAATTTCGATTAGGTCAAAGCTGAAATTTGTTCTCTCTAAAGGTTGAATGCTTTTAAAATTCTGTACAAAAGGAGGCCAGTATGAAACCGATTTGTCTATTTTTTAATTGATATTGCAAAATTATAGTAAATTTCAATACTTTCTTACATTATCAATAACTTCCGCAATAATCATAATTTTTTAAATGTTATTGGGCTCATTTTGAAGCTATTTATCTACAGTATAGCAACAGCTTATGGTTCCTAATCTAAAAAAATGTCCTATCGCAGTGCGAGAACTTAAAGTTGGTTCATGCTAATAATCTGTTGCGATACTGTGGGTAAATAGCTTTAAAATGAGCCCAAGAACATGAAAAAATATTGATTATTGTGGAAGTTATTGAAAATGTAAGCAAACATAGAAAATTTACACCTTTTTTCAATATCTACTTAAAAAATAAACAAATTGGCTTCATTCTGGGCTCATTTTGTGCAGAATTTTGAAAGCATTTAACCCTTTAGAGAGAACAAATTTCAGCTATGACACAATCGAAATTAATTGAACTTTTTCAGTCATCAAAAAAGAGGTGTCCTTATACTTTTGCACGGTATTGTAGTTGGATTCGCTGAAGTGCGTAGATTCCAAATATAATATTTTTAATTTGCTGAGTTAAAAATTAAAAAAAATTTAAGTTTGGTATTTTATTCCTTATTAGGACAAAAGACACCGCCCTGATGGAAAGGCTTGGCAGAGTGCTCTGGCTCACTGAGCGACGTAAGGGTCAGCCGCGTGGAGAGGGTAACTCGTCTACGTAGACGGCGATGAAATGGGCACTGCCCTCGCCAAGATACCTGGCTAAGTATACCCCTCACTTGCCTTCACCCAGTATATCTCGCGTCGGATTAGAGGAGGGCATACCTTAGATCTTGAAATTACTATTCATGGTACTTATAATCCCTTTTTATTAAAATGCTCATTCATGGATTGTCTATACATTATTCTACTTTGCAAGGCTGAGAATTTAAATTAATTGTTTTGAAGACCTTTGAAATGGAAATAAAAACTTCACAACTTTTACCACTTTTAACGTTTTCAAAGTGAGAATGGACTGCAATTTTTGATCTATCAATCTGCAATAATTCGACTGGGAACATTTATAAAATTTACACGTTACTAATTTAAAAATTGATTATTTTTACTATCTTGCATATTATTCACTTTTTTAACCTTTTCAGTTTAAAATTCATTAAACTTATGACTTTGAATTTTAAAATATTGTAAAATTAGGCGTATTCAATATAATATTAATATCGGAGTTACGTTTAATCAAAAAAATAATTTAAAAGTTAAGCATAACCATTATTGTAAATAGTGTTTGTAACAAAATGTTTTAATTTTACGTATTTTCAAATTTGCATTTCCCTTCATTTTTTCAGTTATTGCAAATCTTTCTGAGAATAATATATCTTCAATAATAATTGGCGAATTATGCTACGATTCACTCAGTGAAAAATTAATGGAATATTTTATAATTAATACTTAACTATCATAAATTGTTCAAAAAAATATTTATCAATACATTTTTATTATGATTTGTGAATAACTGAGACATTCAACTTAATCTCAAGCTGTTTGCATAAAAGGAACGATTTCGTTGAACTTGATTTTCCAAAACTTCAAATTTGTTCTTCTAATTTGTTTATAAAAATATAAATTGTTATATAATACCAAATATTATCAAACAGATATTATTTTTAGAAATATTTGCAGCAATTCATGTATTTTTTTTAATATATCATTTAAAGCAATTTTCAGTGAAAAGCATTAAAACTTGAAAGAATACAATTATTTTGAATCTCTCCAAAGCTACTAAATATCTTTTAACCAAGTAGAATTTTTTCTAAATTAATATGTTTTATATTTTGATTTATTTATCCAAATTTGTTTTAGTTTTAAACTCTTTTGAGGTATTATGTCAAAAATAATTTTGAAGACAAAAAAATCATTGAAGAATTTCCCAGAAATCTCAAGAATTTTTTTCTCCTTAATCTTAAAAAATCCTTAAATAGCTTCAAAATTTTGTTTGAAAATATTCAAAAATATACATTTTCGTTTAAATGTATTTGGAATCTTTTCAAATTTGAAATTATTCTTGATTTTTTTTTTTTTTTGTTCAAAATATCTTTTAAATTTATTTGAATTTTTTAGAACATTCTTAATCAATCCCACAAAAGAAATAAAATAACTTAAAAGTTTCTAAATTTTGTTTAAGATTTTTGAAATCTTTTAAAATCTCATTAAATATTTTCTTGAAATTCATTTTCTAAAGTAAAAAAAACTCTTCCTATTTTCATAGGAATCTTAATAAAATTTTCGTATATAATTTTACTTTTAATTATTTGGAATCTTCTTAAACTTTGAATTATTGTTTAAATTCTCTCAAAACTTTTGAATACCGTTTAAAATGATTCAAATTTTCCCTACTATTTTTAATAAAACCTGCAAATTTGTTTCAAATTCTTCAAAATCTTCCAAATTATTTTTTCTACAATTTTCGAAATCTGTTTAAATCTGTTTTTAAATACTTTTAAGACTAATGACAACAATTATACCAAAAAGAAGTATAATCTTCTACCAAGAAACAAGACTTTTTAATACTCGAATTTTTAACCAAATAATGGAATTCTCAACTAAAAAAAAATTGAAAAAACAAAGAAAATAGTTGAATTTTAAGTTTAAAAATAAATTTTTGAAAAAATGACTTTTTAACTGAAAATATTAAAATTTGCGATGAAATTATTGTTTAACTACAAAAGTGAATTTTTATCCAACAAGATTAAGTTTCAACGAAAACACAACAATCAATTTCAATAGGAACTATTTACCAAAAGAAACGAAAAGCAGACAAACTAAAAGCGAAATAGTTGAATTTTTATCCAAAAAAATGCAGTTTGACTTTTTAACATTTAAGTAATTTTTAGTAAAGTAACATTTAAGCATAGGTATAAAAAAAGAAGTAAATCTATAAATATACTTGAATTGACAAGTTAAAGAGGCCAAATGTTTCCGTTTCCGTCATCCGGGAAATTAAATTTACTATTTCTATTTACAATGTCCAGCTTAAGTATGTCAGCCTTCCAAAATATAAACCCAGGCGAGAAAAAGCAAGCGAGGGGTAACTCGCTGGATTCAATGGTGGGGTTAACCTTAGTAGGTTATTTGGAGAATCGGGAATCGCCGAGTTACACTTAGGTTTCTATATTTTGGGGCAGTGTCCATTTCATCGCCGTCTACCTGGTCGAGTTACCCTCTCCACTCGGCTTCCCCTTACGTCGCTCAGTGAGCCAGAGCGCTCTGCCAAGCTCTGCCAGCGAGGGGGGTCTTTTGTCCTAATGAGAAATAAAATACCAAACCTAAAATTTTTTAAATTTTGAACTCAGCAAAATTAAAATATTATATTTGGAATCTACACCATGCAGCGATTCCAACGATATGTCGCTTGCAATCAAAAGATGAAAACTATTGAATTAATATTTAATTAAATAATAAACTGCGATATTATAAATAAATTTACCAGTGTCAAAACATAAACTAAAATCAGCGTCAATTTATTCTAATTTTCATCTTTTGAATGCAAGCGACATATCGTTGGAATCGCTGCATGGCAAGGCTTGACAGAGCGCTCTGGCTCACTGAGCGTCGTAAGGGGAAGCTGAGTGGAGAGGGTAACTTGACCAGGTAGGCGGCGATGAAATGGGAATCTCCCATACTTTTTATGATATTTTACGGTGCTCTTTGAATAACCAGGCGACCCTGAGCCTTAAGCCGTTAGATAACGAGCATCGTCTTCGCGGGATTTCCCTCGGGGATTTCCACTTCGTCTCTTTCCGAATGCGATCGGAGCTAAAGGGCCGCTTCTACGTGGGAACCGATACACGCAACCGAAAATCTTTGAAAGTAACCGAATGCGGTTTCGTGCCAAATTTACATGGCCCAGAGACATTGGGTCAGTGTATGGGTCAGTGGATGGGTCAGTGTCATTGTTAAACAGATTTTCATTATCTCTCCTCAAGAGAACATCTCTCTCACAGCTGACCAATGCATCTCGTTGCCTCGAGTCAGCACAACCGTATAACAACGTCCTTGGTTCCATGTCATGTATATACAGTCCACTCATCAAATAAACCTTTTATATTTTTCATTTTAAATCTGTGCCGATTCTTTGATTAATTACAAAAATTAGAATTGGCAACCAACAAAATGACCGATTTATTACTAAAAAGTTTAATTGACGACTAGAAAAGGTGACTTTAACAAAATAATGTAATTTCCCATAAATTAATTAAAGTTTGCACTAAACATTTACATTTTCAACCAATTAGTTAATTTTTCAACCACATTGTACAATTTTTCAACAAAAAATTGAAAATCGAATCAAAAAGAGTTGCATTTTTTACAAATGAATTACATTTCCAACAAAAATGTTCATTTTCTACCAAGAAAGAAGAATTTTCAAAAAAATGAAAATATTTTACAACAAAACAGATGAGTTTTCGACCAAAAACGATGAATTCAACCAAATAAATGAGTCCTCAGCCAAATCGGGTTCATTTTCTACAAATGAGTTGAAGTTTCAGCCAAGAAAGATTTTGCAGTAAAAACGAAAAATGTAACCAAATTGTTTAATTTGTAAACCCAAGAGATGAATTTTCTACGAACCAATTTAATATTCAACCCAAGAAGATAAATTCTTAACGAAGAAGTACATTTTCAACCTAAAAAGATGAATTTTAAATAAAAGAGTTAAATTTTAAACCGCTAACTTAAACCTCATCAAAATAGTTAAATCCTCTACGAAAATAATAAAATTCTCAACCCAAAAAGACGAAAAAACAAACTTAATTTTTTGACCAAATAAATTCATTTTAAAGTAAAAACGATCAATTTTGAATGAGATAGTTGATTTTTCTAGGAAAATAAAAGAATTATCAACCCAAAAAACAAATTTTCAACAAAACAGTTAATTTTTAACCAAATAGTTAAATTTTAAACTAAAAACGCGTAATTTTAAAACAATTAATTGATTTACAACCAAAAAATTACGGATTTCCAGCAAAATAGTTCGATGATTTGCTACCAAAGAGACGGTACTTTAACTAATAATGTGAATGTTTACCAATATAGTTAAGCATTTCACCAAGTAGTTGAATTTTTAATGAAGAAGATTTATTTACTACTAAAAAATAGGAATTTACTTCAAAATAAATAATTTTTCAACTAGTAGTGCAATTGTCACATTTTCGGCATAAAGAATTTCATTTTCAACAAAAAAAGAAACGAATTTTTAACCAAATACTTAAATGTTCAAACAATCAAATGAATGTTTAACAAATTAGTTCAACTTCCGACCAAATAATTGAATTCTATCAATTTAAAAACAAAAATTACAGAAAAATAACAGGTTTTCAACAAATAAGTTACATGATTAACAAAATCTTAAAAGTTTTAACCAAATAAGATGAATTCTGTACCAAAATGTGATAGAAGACTTTTTAATTTAAAATAATGAACTTTTAACGAAAAATAGTTGGATTTTCTGATTGGTTTCTATTAATTCAGTTAGGATGTTTGCGAAAAAAGGAGAAACAGGGGAAGTTTCTTGAAAACAAGAGAAAAAGAGGAATTGTTTAAAATAATACTTAGATGCTTGTAAATTAAGATCACTAATTTTCATTCTATTCAAGCATTTCAAAAAATTGTTATTCACATCTATATTTTCCATAAATCGGGCCCCAGAGAAGAATTTTTATGGGTCTATTACGCTTGAAATGTTTTAGTTCCCGAGGGGAAGGAGAATGTATTAAGTCAACCACGCCTTACGAGGCCCATGGGGCTATTATCAGCAGGATCGACTCCTAGATCAACTCCAAGATCTACACCCGTCCGAAGCCTATCACCCGCAGTTGCCCGTAAGAGCATTTAATTTTCTTTACCAGAGTTTTTTTTCTGATAAGACAGGTTTTTATAGAATATACATTCAAACCAAAGAATTTATGTTGTTGTCTGCACGTATGATCTGTCTTAAAAAGAGTCAGAGAGAGAGAGAGAGAAAAGACAGCAAAGATTTGCTTCTCTTGCTCTAATCTTTTCTCGGAATATTTAGCATATACGTTAATATATTCGTTTATAAGAAGAAGTAAAGGTTTTCTTGTGCAATACTTGATCTGCTCTTTGACTGAGGCTGAGCTGTCAAGACAAGTGTCGACCCCATCATGGTGTAGCTTTGAAATTTATGCGAAATGAAAGTCTACTTAATGCCAGTTGAACGTGTAAATAGAAGATGTGGATCCCAGATAAGTGTATAGTTTTCAAGGACTTATTGTTTTCACATTTACCGTGGTTTGCATTATATTGAACAAGGTTAATCTTCACAATGTGGATGAATGAGAAACGGTAGAGGAAACTTTCATTTTGTGTTTGGTAACATAGACGTAGTTTGAATAAAGTGTCATTAGATGCTCCAGTGTTATAATGATGTACTATATAATACTTTGCAATTCCATGCAACCTCGATGAAATCGCACACAATCTCTATAAAGTCTCGAGTGAATACTATAAAATCTCGTAAAAGACAGGGAATTTTTCGTACCACACAGGAGGGGAAATTTTACAACAGTTTGAAAATTCCCCTTATAGTTACGAAATTTGTTTTAAAATGTAGTGTGAAACATTTCGCAAGAATTCGCGAATCCATGTCAAAAAGTGGGTGGCAGTACAGAAATGAAGAACCAAAATTGTATAAAAAATTCTTCAAAAATCAAATAGACTTTATGTTGAATGCATTTGTTCACTTTATCTTTTTTTAATTTAAAAATTTTAAAAATGTTATTTCTTTTTGAGTTAAAATTTTCTTTTAGTATTTGAGCGTAGTAATAATTTTTTTCTTCGTATGTCACAGTACATCTTATTTTTCTTGGAACCGAATAATTTTTTAGGATCAAGCATTCATTATTCTTATTCAGCTTCCCCATATCTCAGATAATTTACTTTGAATTTTCTAATTTTTTTAAACTAAATCTTTTTTACATGCATTCAGAACCTAAATATTTCAGAATTAAATTTTAATTTCTGTTGAAATTACGATTTTTTGCTATTTATCGCAATCCGCAGCCGAGTATGTTTCAATTTGTGGTTAGTGTTATTTTGAAATTGTCAACTATCAAGTTTTCGCTCTGCTGACAAATTCTGATTTTGTTAGTTATCTAATTCTGTACGCTATCCTTTTCTGAAATTTCCGTTTGATTCGTGAAAATGTTAATAAATATTTCCCATAAAAGAATAAGAAAATTTACCGAAAGTATAACAGAAATTTCCTATTTTGATATGATAATTTTCCCTGACAAAATTTGGAAATATTTTATGCCGAGATATAAGACAAATATCCTAATTCTTGACAGTAAAGCGATTTCAACGATTTTAAGAGAGTTTAAAATATTTGAAAGGATTTCCTAAGATTTAGAGAATTTTTATGAATCTTGAAAGATTTCAAGCTATTTCAAAGCTTTCGAGAGATTTTGACGTTTCATTTAAAGAAGTTTAGTGATTAATTAAAATTAAATTTATTGTCCAAGGATTTTAGATGATTTCTGCTTGTTTTAATGGGCTTTTACGACTTTCAAAGATTGCATAAGATTTTAAAGGATTCTAAAGTATAACAACAAATTTAACAAATATAATAGAATTTCAACAAATTTTTGGAATTTCTTGAACTTTTACAGGAATTTCTAGAAATATGAAAAAATTAAATAAAATAATATATTCTTATTTGAGGAACTCGTAGCAATTTCATACATTTGAAGAGCTTTTTAAGTATACTGATATTTCCAAAAATTTCACAAGATTTAAAGGATTTTATTGAACCCCTAAAATTTTCAAATGATTTCAGACATTTTCGAAAATTTCAACTTATTTTTAAAGGATTTCAACAGATTTCAATATTTTTAATTTGCAAATATTTAAAGAATCTCGCAGGATTTTGAAACATTGCAGGGAATTTTAGAGTATTTTAATGATATTTAACAATTTCCATGGATTTAAAGGATTTCAATTTATTGAAGAAGATTAAAACAAATTTCAAAAGATTGAAAAAGTTTCAAGGGATATTAAAGAATTTTATGAGATTTCCAATGATCTGATGGAATTTTGGGGGATTTTATACAAGTTGCAATGAATTTTAACGGATTTCAATATAAATTTAGGGTTTAAATTATATTAATTATTTTTCTTTCAACGAATTTTAAATGACGTATAAATATTTTTGTGTCTATTACTAAGATTTCCAAGAAATTCATGAAGGGTTAAAAGATTTAAAAGAATTTCTACAGTTTTTAATAGATTTCAAATATTTAAGGTATCAAGGGAACCCACAGATTTTTTGTGGGAGAAAGTTTATTTGTGCGGAATAGCTTTATTGTGTACTTTTATAGGGTGCTTCAATTCAATTAATTTAAATATTAAAATTAAATATAATTAATTAAATTGATTTGTCATTTTATTTTATTTAACAATGCCATATTCTTAAAGAAAAGTTTGGATGGCATATTTCCATTTCAATTAAAAATTGAAAGGGTATAAACGTTCAGCGAACATAACTGTTACTTCATTTTCTAGAATACTTTATAGAAATACATTTTATTTTCTTGGATTTTTTCCTCTATCATAATAAAACAATGCTTATATAATAAATAAATATTAGTAATAATAAATAAATCAGGAAGCAAGCGACTAAAAACCTGTGGAGTGGCAGATGGTAGCTCTTAAAAAAAACATCCAGAGGTGACTGTGGTCACCTCCAATGCTTGCGGCCGCTCGTAATTGTGTACCTACAACATGATCGCAGGAGGTTTCAAGCATCGTATTAAATTAAATTATAACATCCTTATCTCATCAGTCAATTGGCTTAATCCGTGGCTATGATGTGTAACCGGGTTCACCCGAGTAAAAGTTTTGATTAGAATAATAAAGAATAATATTTAAAAGTTAGTGTCAATCTGTTCGGTAGATTAAGAATATTAGTAAGTAGCGATGAGCACAAGTCAATAAATCCATTTTTTAACATAATATACAGAGCTCGGCACAGTTAATCGGAAAGTTAACTCAGTCAATCGTTAATCCCTTAATCAAAAAGTTAACTCAGTTAATCATTAATTTGTTAATCTGTAGAAAATTTAACGGAAGTTAAAGTTAATGCGTTAATCGTTGAAGTTAATTTTTTTTACGAAGAAAAATTTTCGAAGAAATTTACAAAGATTTTGAGTAATGAAAGCAAAGGACCCAATGATCAGTACTGGCATAAGTCACTAATGGTCGTGTCTCATTCATGACAGCATGCCAATTGGTGGAAAATATTGGTGACATGCACAGTGCAGCAAGTGGTTTATTTCAGAAAATTTTCAAGTTAACGACGTTAACGGAAGTCAATGGAAGTTCACGGAAGTTATATAATGCATTAATCCCGATAGTCCATTAACAGTTAAGGACAAATTGAACTCAGCTAATTAACGGATTAGCGGATGAACGGATTAACGGACCGATTAACGGTCTTGCCCAGCTCTGATAATATATGATTAACTAATGTAACTTACTATAAAAATATCCTATTTTTTTGAAATATATATCGAAAACATGTCGACATATATTTTTAGGTCAAATATTAGGTAAAAAGTTTAATCTAAAAAAAGTCGAGTCTGTCCAACCAATTGACACTAAATTTCAACAAGATGTATGTACAAACATATCGATAATATTTGCAGGAATTTTAAATATCTTTAATATTTTCTATAACTTTACCATTTGTGTGACCATTGAATTTTCTTTTTTTGGACTAAACACGTACTACAGATATATTAGGATTTATAAGGGAGCACAGGTTGAGTATTGATTCTCTTTTTATGGTTTTTTAACAAATCGGTTGGGAATTGCACCGACAGTTCAAAAAAGGTCCAAAATACGTGATTAATCCAGATATGGATTCTTCGTAGCTTTTTTTGTCTAGTCTAGAGCGGAACAATGCCGGCTGGCGGGGCAACAGCGAATTTGCGAATTATATTACTATTCCTTGATCATTTTAATTCTTCCTTCTATCAGATATGCAGACATACGTGATACAATAATGTGGGACTCGAAATAAAAGCATTGGATGAATTCCACGTCTTATTAACTTTCCATAGAAAAATAAATGTTAACCGTTTAAATTTTCATATGATGCAGGTGGTCGCGAGCTGAAGGCGATCAGTCTTCCCAGGAGAGTTGAAGCTGGTGGTAGCATGAGAAAAAGGCCGAAAGTGACTCCTCCAAAGTTTTATACTGTTCCTCATAATCGTGTAGCCGAAGAAGGTGAAACTGTGCGATTCCAATGCGCAATCACAGGTCACCCAATGCCTTGGGTCGTATGGGATAAGGATGGAACAACTGTCACGCCTACCGCTAGAATCTCGATCAAGGAGAAAGATGATTTACGAGTCCTGGAAATTACCGAAGTTACGTCAGAAGATGTTGGACTCTACAGAGTGACTCTCGAGAATGATGTGGGTCGCACAGAAGCAACAGCCCGTCTAGAAATCATTAGTATGAGACTTTGCAATCATATTTATTTGTAAATATGTAATGATTGACACTCTATTTCTATGTAAATTAGATATCGTTAATCACTGGGATTACGATTGAATTATTTATTTGTGTTGGATCAAAGAGGCATATCAAAATTGACGGGACAATTTATATTTTGATAAAGTACAAGATATTTCCTTATCTTTTCTCTTCTCCTTATGGGACATTCTTTGTAACTTGTTTTCAATAAAACAGATTCAAATCGAAAAATATTTCATAAATTAATCTAATGTGTACTTGTGTTGACAGATCGGCACAGTTTGGTTCCTCGTCCAGTTCGAATAACAAGAAGTGCATCACCTAGAACTTATCCAACTTTCACAAGAAGCGTACTTGGTTGTGCAACGAGGGTTGATGGACGATTTCAATTGCAGTGTGATATCAAAAGTTCTCCAAGTCCAACACCATCGTGGTACAGGCAAGTTATTTTCATTCAAATTAAAAAAAGTAATTTTAGATTCTTTATTTAATAACACTAAGAATTTAATTCTCAGAAATGGAAAGAGAATAGAGCGTTCGAACAGAATCAGAAAGTGTTTTGACGGTAGGACTGCTAATATCGAGATTTCAGAAGTAAAAGAGAGCGATGCTGGTGAATATGTTTGTGAAGCAACTAATCTTTTAGGATCAACAAGAAGTAGTTGTCAGGTACTTTGATTTGTCTTTTGAAATATTCCAGAATTATTACCACATGAGAGAGATTTTCCGTTCCTTTTTATTTAAATTTTGTTTTTAATCAGGTAATCGTTCTTGAGGCTGATGATCCTTCTACACTTGATGAAGAGGCTCCGATGTTTCTACAGACTCTTCCAAAAGAGTCAATTGTCATGGAAGGCCATTCATATGAATTGCAGACTAGAATTACAGGTAGGGATACCTCCAAGCTAAAAACACTCTCGCTAATTGTACGCCTATAACGACCACACTGGCGTTAGTCGTGTGTAAGAACCACTCTTTTTTGCGAGTTGGCTCCTCCAATTTTATTACATATACGCAACAAATAGCAGACATGTTTCGTAATAATGTTTTAATAATGTTTAACATTGTTCGATAATAATATGAATTGATAATGTTTAATGATGTTTAGTAATTTTGTAATAATGTTTTTTAATACTCTTTGGCTCGCTCTTTGGTTTAGTAAATTATTTAAAAATCCATTGAATTCGTTTGAATTTTACTTAATTCCTTAAATTCGTGGAATTATTTTAATTCCAATAACTATAAACTAATGCAAAGAAATAAAACGAATACACAGAAATTTAGAGTAATCGGAATTCAGAGAACTAAACAAATTCAAGGAATTCAGAGAGGGAATTTAGACCATTCGGAGAGTTCAGGACATTCAGAGAATTCCGCTGATTCAGAAAATTCGGGGAAATCAGAGAATTTAGAGAATCTAAGAATTCAGGGATTCCAAACAATTTAGACAATTAGGAGAATTCGGGAAAAGTTTAATAATGTTTTTTAAATAATGTTTTAATATTTTTTTTAATAATCTCTGGTTTAGTGCATTATTTTGAAATAACTTGAATCCGTTTGAATTTTACTGAATTTTTTAAATTAACTTGTAGTCCTTGAAATTACCCAAATTATATGAAAAGGTTGAATTATTAAAGTTGTCTAAATTACCTGAATTCTTTTAATTTTTGAAATTATCACAATTCCAATAAATTCAAAATAATGGAAAGAATTGAAAAAATCCATGGGAATTCATAGTAATCAGAATTCAGAGAACTAGCAAAAATAAAGAAATTCATGGAATTCAGGGAACTTAGAGAATTAAGAGAATTCAAGGAATTCAAGGAATTCAGAGAGGGAATTTAGACAGTTCGGAGAGTTCAGGAAATTCAGAGAATTCCGCTGATTCAGAAAATTCGGGGAAATCAGAGAATTCAGAGAATTCAGAGAATCTAAGAATTTAGGGAGTCAGAGAATCCGAGAATTCAGAGAGTTAATGGAATTCAGTTAATTTCGGGTGATTCTGAGAAATCGGGGAATTTAGTGAACTTAGGGAATTCTGGAAATTCACGAAATTCAGATAACTCAGGGAATTTATGCATTCCAAACAGTTAAAACAATTAGGAGAATTCGGTAAAAGTTTAATAATGTTTTTTAAATAATGTTTTAATATTTTTTTAATAATCTCTGGTTTAGTGCATTAATTTGAAATAACTTGAATCCGTTTGAATTTTACTGAATTTCTTGAATTAATTTGGAGTCCTTGAAATAACCCAAATTATTTGAAAAGATTGAATTATTGAAGTTATCTGAATTATCTGAATTCTTTATTTCTTGAAATTCTCAAAATTCCAAGAAATTCAAAATAATGGAAAGAATTGAAAAAAATCCGTAGGAATTCAGAGTAATCAGAATTCACAGAACTAAAAGAAATCAATAAATTCATGGAATTCGGGGAACTCAGGGAATTAAGAGAATTCATAGTGGGAAATCAGGCAATTCAGGAAATTCAGGGCACTCAGGGAATTCAAAAAATTCGGATAAATCAGGAAATTCCGGGAATTTAGGAATCCGAGAATTTAGGGAATTAAGAGAGTTCCGAAAATTTAAAGAATTCGGGCAATTCAGAGAATTCAAGGAATCCGAGAATGCATGGCATTCAGAGAATCTGAGAATTCAGTGAATTGAGGAGATCCAGAGAACTCATGGAATTTAGAGAGGCTAGAGATTTCAGGGAATTCGCATATGTCAAACAATTGATGAATTCATGTAACTTAGAGAATTCAGAGAATCCAGAGAATTCAGTGAATCCTGAGAAATCAGAGAGTTTAGAGAATTCAGAAAATTCATGGATTTTCTGAATTATAAATAATTCTGAATAATAGACTAAACCAAATAGTATTTAATTAGTGTCGGTAATTAATGAAACGAAAAGCTAAAATGGTATTTATAGTTCCGGAAGAATGTATTGCGTATTTTCTGAATAGTCCCAAAGCAGTTTTTTACATATAGAGCTGCTGATGTGCTACTCGTTTCTGCTCCCAGTCAGAGTGACTAATCACAATACTTAATATTATTCCAGGCAGTCCACCATTTGAAATCAAGTGGCTAAAGGACAAAAAAGAAGTATCTGACACTGACTGCTATCGATATGTAGTATATGAAGATGGAGGTGTTGCTCTTAGATTGGCAAATGTGAATCCCTTAGATGCTGGAGAATATACTTGTCTTGTGCGAAATACTTTTGGAGAATCATCTTGTAATGGATTGTTTTCTGTTCAAGGTAAACCGTCATGATGATTTAAAAAAATGAGTCAAATTAAGCGCCATGTCCCTATAACAAAGAATATCGTACCCTATCAAGATATTAATTAATTCGTTTAAATCCCCCCTCTTCCCTATATCAATCCCCCTCTTCTCTCAGTTTTTTTAAATTTTATTTTATTATTCCTATCAGATCCGATTCTATCTTATCATCCCCTACTTTCCTTGCCCACCCCTCGCCAACTTCCCTCTCCTCTTTGTCCACACTGCTTCCCCTCCCTTTACCGCAACTATAAGGGTTTATTCCCAGGATTATGAAACCCTAGAAAACATTTTAAACGAAAGTAAATGTATCAATTTATTAGATGTTTCTGTTTAACTTCCAGATTATAAGGGAGCCTCCAAATCTGCTTTCTGGTTTACCAAAACTCCTGTACCAGTGCTGGCTTCGAAAGGTGAAACCATATCCTTTTGTGCGAGAATTCATAGTGAAAGACCTATCGAAATCGACTGGAGTGTCAATGGAAAGAGTGCGAAAGAAAATTACAGATGCAAGGCAAATAAAAAAATTCTTACATATCTACCAGCGAAGGTGAAAATTCGAAATTATATTACTTATTATCTCTTTCAGGTGGAGAAAGATGGACCTACAAGTATTCTGAGAATAAATTCCGTCACGTACCGAGACTGTGGCGAAATTAGATGCACAGCATCCGTCACTGGGGGCCGAGGTCCCTCGATAAGTTGTGCAACCGACCTGCGATTCATGAGGTTTTCGGGAGTAAGAAACAGGTCTCTATCTCCTACCAAGAAAATGACACTCTCTCCAGTAGTAAAACGTTCTACGCGTATATCAACAAGTCCTTATCAGCAAGAAGATAAGGAAAATGTGAATGGAATTCCTACCGTACCACAAAAAGTAGAGGAGATCAATTCTTTCAGAAAGTCTGAGTTTTTCCATCGTTTGTTGATTCCTCGTGCTGATATTTTCTCCTTGAAGATGTCGGCACAGAAACAATATCAGAATGAGGGAAATGCTGAAATTGAGAGAGAAAATAGTAATAAAAATGGAAGTTTGCGAATAGAAAATCACAAAGAAATAAAGACTGAGGAAAGAAATGAGCTGGATATAAAAGTGGAGAAAGATATTGAAAAGAAGATTGGAAACTTTGTGGTATCACGCCTGAAAAATGGATGTTCCATTCACGATAGTACAGACTTGAAAGCTGCGGATTGTAAATCTTCTCTGGAACTAGTAAAGCCAGAAATCCCAAAAGAGATTAAACCCTTTTCCCTCTCCAGTGATGTCAAGGTCAAGATAGGAATGGAATGTTTGGAAGAATACGAGCCCAAAGAACCAGCAGTCGTTTTACAGGCGCCAGCAGACGTATTCGCTCTGAGAGGGTCCACAGTCATCCTCAGTGTGTCATATCGAGGTCACCCGGAACCGAGAGTCAGATGGCTTCAAGCTGTAAGTAGAAAAAACGTTTTTATTTTTGGCTAATCTATTTAAGAAAATAATCATTTGAACTCAGATACCGAAAAAAAACGTCAAACGTCCAAATGCATGCCCCGATGGAGTTACAAAGTAAGTCTGTTGTGGAGAAATTTGGTTCCAAATAAAGAACTAAAATAGTTTCAATTTCGAATCTTTTTTTAGCAACACGTATTTCAAACATATTTGTCACTTTAAGTCTGCTTCAGTAGGACTCTTTTTATAACTTATATCTTTTGCACTCTTGTAACATTTAAAAAAGAAATAGTTAAGGATTTTTCTAGGTATTCCATAACAATAATTTTTCAAATTCTAATTGAGACATGAATTTGGACCGGTGAAAATATTTAAAAGGTAAGAATTAAGGGTTGAGAATCCATGAAGTAAGGAATACAATTTTTCCAAAATATCCTGAAGTGTCGGAAGTATCTCGAAGAATGTCTAATATGTTATAGTACCTCGAAATTCCATGAAAGAAACTGCAGTATATACAATTTCTTAAAGTATGTGGACTTTTTTAAAGTTTTTGAAATGTCTTGAAATACACATATCTGTCTGGAAGTACCTTGAAATATGTTAAAGTGTAGGAAATTCTGAAGTAATTCAAATATCTGGAAGTACATCAAAGTTTCTTAAAGCACCTTTCAATATTTTGAGGCATAAACAAATTCCAAAGATAAACGAACGATTCTAAAGTATGTAAAATACTTCGAAGTGAATGTAATATCTTGAAATACTTTGAACTATCATGAAGTACCTTAAAATATTTTGAAGTATATGAAATTTCGAAATATGTAAAGTATGTTGATTTACGAGGGACATCTTGAACTATCTGAAATGTCCTTAAGTACATTGAAATACCTTGAGTTAGCATGCACTAATCTGAAGTATGTAAAGAATTTCGAAGTTTGTGAATTATTTTAAAGTACCTTAACATATCCTAAATAATATTTGAGTATCCTGAAGTAAATAAAATATCGTGAGGTGCCTCGAAATATTTCAAAGTGTAAGAAATATCCTAAAGTGTATCAAATATCCTAAGGTATGTGAAGTTTTTGAAATATCTTTGGGCACCTAGAAATATCTTTAAGGAACTTTAGCTATCGTGAAGTACACTGAAACCTTTTGAATGACCTTAAAATATCCTAAAGTATAAGTATCTAGAAGTATGTGAAATATCATGAAATATGTCAAGCTTTTTGAAGTATATTGAAGTATTGTGAATTATCCTGAAGCAGCTTGAAAATTTGGTGAAGCTTATCAAATCCTGAAGTATGTAAAGTATCTTAAAGTGTGTGAAATATCTTTACGTAACTTGAAGTGTCCTAAAGTACTTTGAAATATCTTTAATTATTTGTAATATCCCCAAGTCATCCTCAAGTATATGAAATGTCATAAAGTATTTGAAGCATGTCGAAGTTTTCGATGTATATTGCAGTACCATGCAATATCTTGAAATATTTTTAACTATTCTAAAGTACCATAAAATGTGTTGAAGTAGGTGAAATATAATCCAGTATATAAAATATCTTAAAATGCATGAAATATCCTAAAGTATGTGAAGTGACTAAAAGTTTGTGAATTATCTTTCGGTATCTTGAAATGTCATAAATAATATGTAATCATCCTGAAGTACATTAAAATGTTGTGAAGTAGTTTAAAATATGTTGAACTATAAGATACATCCTGATCTGTAGGAAATATCCTAAAGAATATAAAGTTTTTAAAATATCTTGAAGTACTTTAAACGCTCATGATGTATATTGAAATATGTTGAAGTATATGAAGTAATGACGTATGTGAAGTATCTCGAAGTTTGTAAATGATCTTGAAGTACTTTGAATTATTTTGAAGTATATGAAATATCCTAAAGTATGTAAAGTTTCTCGAATTTTGTGAATTATCTTGCGGTACTTTAAAATATCTTAAGTAACCTTTAACTATCGAAAAGAACATTGTCAAATCTTGAATGACCTTGAAATATCCTAAAGTATAAATGTACCCTAAAGCAGAAGAGGTATTCTGAATTATATGAAATAGCATAGAATATATGAAGCTTTTGCAATATCTTAAAGCTTAATGTATCGTGAACTATCTTGAAGTAGCTTTGAAACATGTTGAAGATTATGAATTCCTAAAGAGTGTAAAGCATCTTAAAGTTTGTGAATTACGTTGCGATACCTTGAAATATTCTAAACATT
>JAAAKG020180868.1:30410-52135 GCA_010014905.2 Druon quercuslanigerum
ATATATGAAGCTTTTGCAATATCTTAAAGCTTAATGTATCGTGAACTATCTTGAAGTAGCTTTGAAACATGTTGAAGCTTATGAATTCCTAAAGAGTGTAAAGCATCTTAAAGTTTGTGAATTAAGTTGCGTTACCTTGAAATATTCTGAACATTCTTTGACTATCCTAAAGAACATTGTCAAATCTTGAGTGACCTTGAAATATCCTAAAGTATAAAAAGTATCCTGAATTGTATGTAATATCATAAATTATGTGAAGTTTTTTGAAATATCTTGAAGTATCATGAACTATCCTGAAGTAGCTTGAAATATTTTGAATCTTATTAAATCCTAAAGTACAAGAAGTATCTCAAAATAGGTGAAATATCTTGAAGTACGCTAAAGTGCCTTAAAATATCTTAAAGTATTTAGAAACATTCTGATATATTATGAAGTCATCAAAAGGTGAGAATTTGATCGGGCATGTTATCAACTCTCTGATTATAAACGTCTATTCAAGTACTTTTATGCAAGGTGCAAGTAAAGTACTAGAAAAACAGAACGGATTCCAAAGTTTTTTTATTTAATTCCTATAAGCACTTGTAAAGAAAAGTTGGTAGTACTAACTTGTCTCATACCCGTTACTTTAGTGATTTTTTTGGGAGGGTAATTGGGTAAAGAATCCGGTTGCAAATGATTAAATATGTACGTAATTATAAAACTAAAAAAAATTTTATTTGTAAATTTATTCCTTGGTCAATCCATAGTTTCTACTAGGGGTGTATCTCTTGTGATCACAGGGTTAGAAAATATAAGATCAAGTAGTTTTTTTTTTACTTTTTATGTTCTAATTGGCGAAACTGAAGAAGGCATCATCTATATACCAAGAGAGATTTTTTATTGTAAGTTGGCTAAATCCGTTGCAAGCAATATAAAAACTAAAATTATCTGGCACTGCATAATTTTATTTGTCACTTATTTGCAACGTTTTTAAGCAACTTCAGATAAAAATATAACTGGGAAGTAATGTGGACTTATTTATAAGCATGAGTCAATATTTGATAGCGTAAGGTCGACGTATCAAAGTGTCTTAAGTCAGTTATAAAAGCGACATCTGTTCAAGATAGGTCTCTTCTGTTTGACTCCTCTCTTATATTATTCGATAGAGTTTATAAATGCCAGTCTA
Source organism: Druon quercuslanigerum (assembly GCA_010014905.2). Lineage (NCBI taxonomy): Eukaryota > Metazoa > Arthropoda > Insecta > Hymenoptera > Cynipidae > Druon > Druon quercuslanigerum. Next base: position 31,576 of record JAAAKG020180868.1, read on the forward strand.
CTTGATGCTTCTGTAAGAGAAAGAGGCGCCTGAGATTAAAGATCCCCAGTAACGCGTAAATATGTTTATCAGTGATGAAGCAACAGTTACCTTAAGTTATCTTTAGAAGGTCTTGCATTGAAAAAATTCATAATGAAATTGTTATCATATGAATAGTTGGACATGTCATCATCACGGGGCAGGAAAAAGTCTTTTTGCTTTCTCGAAAGTTTTGGTTTCCAGCGAGTGCGTTATCGCTGAGGAATTTGTTTGCCGTCAGCATTTGTAAATGCCTGTTTTCATAATATAGATTTCCGATTTGCCTCGAGAGGCAGAGTTGTGCCGGTTTGGTGATTGCACTAGTAATAGGTAAGAAGGAAATTAGCCGGGCTTTTAGAAACGACCTTGCTGAGAGCACGTGGGACCGAGTCTTGCTTTTGTTCACTTTGTTCGGCTTATGTACGCGACACTCGATCTGGCTCGACTCGTATTGCTGTTACGAGCGAGGAAAGTGTTCAGTTACTAAGAACTTTTATGTATTATTGCGAACTTAACTAAAAAGTCGTAAATGGGGATAATAAGCTGAATAGTTCTTTAATTCGATAATGAAAGAGTGAAGTAACTAGTCTAATTAAATAATGCCTTAAGAAAGAAGACCATCGGTAATAGATGATTTCAGTAGCTTGGTACAAAAATAGGTATATGGTTCTAATGTGAAAGACATTTTGTTCTATGTTGTAATATTGCCAAATATTTAATAATATTTTAATTTCAGGGTCGAGCACTGATTCCGGGAGAGAAAATTCAAATAAAAGTAGAAAAAGGAGCCTCCAGTCTCACTTTGGAAAACATAACGGCCGATCAAGCTGGAAAGTACGCGGTATTCGTTGAAAATGTTGTAGGTCAGGATTGCAGATATTCGAGCGTGGCTGTGGAAGGTAAGCAAAATAATTATTAAAAAAATTCGTTTACTTTGCAAGTTTAAAGAATGAGCACACTTGCAAAAAATATTGTAGCCAAATCAGTATAGGCCTATAATGATTTTCCTCTAATAAATATCATATAATTTTTTGGCCATTATAGGAAATTTGTTATAGAAAATGATTATATAGAAAACTATTACAATATAATCAGCATTGGAATAAATTATACATAAATATTAAAGAAATTAACGTTAAAAGAAGAGAAAGTATGAGAGAAAAATGTATGTTAGACAACACATACTCTCATATGAAAGTACAGAAAAATAGTGATGCTACACAAATAAACTTTAATCAGTCAAAGTTTGTGGATTTCCTTGATACTTTTACAATTGCTTAAAATTTCATTGAGATCCATGAAAATTGTGTGGAATCTCTTAAAATCCGTTATTACCTTTGGAAATAAGTTTAAATTACAAATTTTTTAATGTGTTTAAACCCGTATAAAACCGTTCAAATGTGTTGACTCCATTTGAATTTTCTTGAAATCGTTGAAATATGTAGTTAGAATTCTGTAAAAATCATTTAAAATTCCTTGTAAATAAAGTAAATTTAATTTATTCTCTGGAATTCTCGAGAAAACTGTTGCAATCCCTTGAAATTGGTAAAATCCTCTAAAATTGTTGAAATACTTGGAGGTATGATAAATTCTATTTAACCTTAAAAATTTTGAAATCTTTTGAAATTCTTTGGAATCTTTTAAAATAGCTTAAATTCTTTAAAATCGTTTTAAATTAATTAATTTCTTACAGTTCTCTAGAATGTCGATAAAATCCCTTATGTCTTTTATAAAATTTGAAAATCGTAAAAATGTATTAAATTAATTAGAATCCTTGGAAATTGTGCCAAATTTTTTAAATCTGATGAAATTCCTTTAAATACAAGAATACCTTTAAACCCCTTGAAATCTTTGAAGTCGCCAGAAATCCGTGAAATCTTTTTTTGTTTTATTTATTTTTCAAAATTCTTCATAAAGTCCTTGAAAATTTTTTAAATCCTGCAAAATTCTTCAAGATACCTTAAGATTTTAAAAAAATTTAGAAATCTTCGAAAAGCGTAAAAATTTTCTTAAATAAGTAGTAATGATCTAAAATCCCTAGAATATTAGTTCAGCAGATCGTATTCGCTGTAGTTCTGTTAAAAAAAAGTTCAAATCCTCAGGCAGTTTAAAAATCCCGTGAACAACTTGAAATTTTCTGAAATACTTTTAAATTCTTTGAAATTTTTTTCATATATTTTCCAAGTTTCTTTAAAAATTCTTATAGTCTTTGGAAGTCCTACAAAATTCTTTTAATGCCCTTGAAATTTGTTAAAACTCTTAAAATGCTCAGAAATGTTTGCAAAACTTTAAAATCCATTAAACAGCTTCGAAATCATACCAAATTCCTTAAAATCCTTGTAAATATTTCAAAATCTCTTGAAAGCCTAAAAAATCATTTAAGGGTTTAGGCTCCCCCTGCCTTTTCCCTATAAGAATGAATATTTTGTCTTGTAAATTTGGGAAATGATAGGGAATATGCTAACGGATGGCCCTCCACACTTTTTTTAGGTTTAATTCAAAAAATGTTATTTTTCTAAATTTAGTTAATTTGTATGTTAGATTTAGATTCCCTCTGCTGTTTTCTTAGAATAATGAATATTTTGTCTTCAAAATTTGGGAAATGATAGGGAATATGCTAACGGACGGCCCTCCTCACTTTTTTGTGGGTTCATTCAAAAAAATGTTAATGCTGATAAATTTGATGTGTGTGTATTTTGAGGTTATGTGTTTTACAATTCTATCCCATAATTATTCAAGAGTGCTTACCGATAGAATCGGTACGGCAAAGACCTACATTATCGGAATGACCGAGAGCTGAAAAAACGACCCTAACCTCAAAATAATGCATATGCATAACATTTTTATTTAGCACAATAATTTTTTTTGTTATTATCCCTCAAAAAGAGTCGAGGGACGTCCGTTATGCTATTTTATAGCATCTCCAAATTCAGTTTTTGAAAATTTTCATTTTTGTGACCTTAACATTATTTGGAATATTTGGAAATCCCATAAAATCTTATTAAAAAGTTTAGAATCCGGTAAAGTCACTCGAAATATGTTGAAATCTCATAAAATCACCTGACATGTTTGGAAATCTTTAAAATCATTTTCAATCATGTGCATTTTTCATTAAATCTGACGGAATCGCTTAAAATACGTATAAAATTCACTAGAGTCTCCTTAAATTCCTTGAAGGTCGTTGAAAATCTATTGATGTATTTAAAATCTGTCTGTAAAATTCCTTAAAATTTGTGGAATCCTGTGGAATCCCTTCACATTATTAGAATTTGACTATGATGAATTTTCTGAAATCTCGAAATAATGATAGAAAATTCATTATAGGAAAATCATTATAGACCTATATTGATTACAATAAGATACTTTTTTTGTATTAAACATTTGTTATTCTTATTTAACTTTTACATATTTTAAGAGTGGGGTTTTATTTATGTGAAAAATGGTAAAACTCGACTCACAGACTCTATCGAAAACCGATTTTCAAAACCTGTAAAATTGTAACTTCAAAATTCTTGCTGAAATCTGAATTGGTTCAATTTTTTAGATAAAAAAATGTGTCACCCTCCTTCAGGAATTCAATATCTTGAAAGTAGGTTTTTATTTTTATTTAAACTGAAGATTACATTTTTATCGCAATTCGCAGCCGAACATATATTTCCTGGAACTGGATAACCTTTTTATCTAATTTTCTTGGGCATCATTTAGCAGCCATTTATCTTAGGAATGAGGTTCTTTCTTACTTTTATATAGTGGTTTTGATTTTCCAAAATATTTTTTCGCTTTTGAGAAAGATGTAAAATTTATTGTTTATCTTGTTCTGTACTGCCGCGCTTAAACTTTATCCTGCTAGAAATCCCATTTAAGTGATGTTTCTTTTCTGGTCCTAAGTGATCTTCACTTGAATCAAACTTCAATTAAATTAAAACTTGAATTAAACAGGGTGGGCCGTCTGAATATTTTCTGTTGCATTTGGACGCATGATGCAAATTGATGCAACTAATGCGCTCAGAGTGTGGCCCTTATGCTGTTTGTCACGCTTGACTGAGTGCGGCCACTCGTTTAGTCCCGCGGTCCCCGCAGATTTCAGGAGTCGTTAACCGTTCGAAATATATCAAAAAAAGTTCCATCTTTACAATTATAGGAAAGATAAAAAAATTAGGGATTTGGGATAAAAATGATATCTTTTCTGGACTTAAGCTCAATCTGAGGAGCTTAAGTAGGTGCGTTCCATCATGTACGGTCCAGTTCTTTGCAAGTGAGACAAATGCTAACAGGGTCTGTGTTGGCTCCAATGACATCGCAGAGTAGAGTACAGTAAGACTTATAAAGACTTACGTGTTAGACGAGCTCTAGTGCAGAAGCTCACTTTAAACTCTTTTTATACTCTTCTAAGTTTCCCATGTGCAGTTGCATAGCAGACGTGTTCTGACGCTCTTCAAGAACAGCTTTTTTAAAACAGTGCCAGTGTATCACTTTTGGGTTTTCATTTAATCTCGATTCTCGCGTTTTTTTTTATTCTGTGTCAATACGAGAAATGAATTTTAATTAGTGGTTAAATGCTAAGTGCGCAAAAACTCAACGAAATACTGTCAGGTATAGTGGAATACAAGAATAAAATAACTAATGACCGAATCCATTTCAAATCAGACAGGTTTAATACTTGAAGTTGTAGAATTTGTCGAAGATAAAATGTGTTTTTTATTTAATTTTTTTAACTGAAAATTGTACTATTCTATTCCTAGGAATAGAATAGTTTAAAAATTAATTATTTTTATTTGAAAATTTAAGGGGTTACTTAAATTTTAAAATTTCAAAAATCGATTTTTAGTGCATTTTCTGAAAGTACAACATTTCAGAAATATTTTGTCTAAGTTTCATCGAAATCGGGAGGTAAATTACTGAGATGTACGACATCAAGCAAAGGCGTTTCGAGGAGTTTTTGAGCAAGTAGGTATAAACGCGTTTTTCTGAAAACAATGTTTTTTGCGCGGTGATCAAGATATCTAAAAAGCGGCTTATCTAATCGCTACCAAATTTTGACCAGTTTTTCATAATATTCAATTGTTGTCCTTGATCGAAGGGTTTTTGATTTTGTCAATTATTTCTTTTTTTATAGAGAAAAATAGACGTTTTTCGACAAAAAGTTTGTATTTTAACGTGCGCCATTTTGTCCAAAATTGAAATATTGCTAGATGCTTCGATTAAAGACAAGAGTAAGTGATCCTTTGGCTATTAAAACTCGAATTTTTTATTCTGGATGATTCTGTCTGTAATGGTGAGTATTGATCAGCACAATACGCCTTTTTGTAAACTTTTGGGAGATGGGCTATAACTCGCTTATTTACGGATATTCTATGAGGAAAAAATTACTCTGACTTCTCGAAATATGTAGTATTCGAATACCATAACATTTATTTCAATGTAAATAAACCCGTTTTTGAAAAAAATAGTAAAAATTACCTTTTTTGGGTGCTAGAAACTTGACTAATCCCTTAAGTATTTAATTAATGATCTTTTTAAATTAATCCTTTTGGTGGAAAATTAATAGTTTAACTTGATAATTCCACACTTTGGATAAAATAATGTTTCCTCTTTTGACTAAAGAATCTTTCTTATTTGATTATTCAACTAAAACCTTGTTGGGTTTAAATATCCACTCGCACATTTGTTGTTGAGATTTCATCTTCTTTGGATGAAAATTCAAGTACTTGGTTGAAAGTAAAACTTTGTTATAAAAATTAATTTTTGTTGTTCAAGCTTCATCGTTTTCATTGAAAATTATTTTATTTAATTGCAAACTTTACTATTTTGTTGAAAATTGTTTTTGTTGTAGAAAATAATTTTTTAACTTAAAATGGAACTATTTCAGTTGAAACTTAAATTATTTGGTTGAAAAATCATTTTTTTGGTTTACAGATAATTTTCTTAATTTAAAATTGAACAATTTAAGTTAAATATTGCATCAATTTTTGGTTTAAAAAGTATCTTTGTCGTTAACCATAAACTTTTTTAATCACAAATTTAACTATTCAATTTTTGGTTATGAATTGATCTTTTTCAGTTAAGAATACATGCATTTTGTTGAAAATTTTAGTTGAAAACTATCTATTTGTTTAAAAGTTCAACTATTTCACCTGCAGATTCATAATTTTAATTGAAAATTCATCACTTTGGAAATATGTGGTTTCAGTTTTTTTTAAAGGATCCCGCACAATTTACATTAAAATCCGGCCCGGTCAAATGGGCTGAAATTACAATATAATATAGTTCGAAGCCTCCTGATAAAAAAAAACCTAATAGGTACTAGTTCAAAAAAATCAAGACTTCGAGATAGGTGCGGCTGAACGAGAAAAATATGTCCGCAAACGAATACTAATGTGCCGCTTGAAACTTGAAGATGAGGTGCAGATTTTTCAATAAACTGTGATTAGCACAATCACTGACAATACTAGAAACAATCGTAAGACCAGTCCAGCTAGTAAGGGCAACAAAATGGCGCTGTCTTGGAAATAATAGGCGAAATTTTGGCGCTGCCCTGGCAATGTAAATACTGTTCAAAATATTAAAGGTGGAAGAAATTTCAGTCAATGAATACCAGACTGTAGATCAGTTCAATTATCAAAGGAAAAGCCAGTCCAGCTACTGAAAGCAATGTAATGGGACAGCCCTGATAATTAAAGGGTTTTTCAAAATAATCAAGGCAAAAGACATTCTGGACTACCAAAGATATTTTGTAGTGCAGATAATTAAGACAAGACAGGTCAGTCCAAGCAACAAATGCAAGACATGTTATTAGTCCAGTCAGTTAAAACAAGATTAAAAATCAGTTGATTGGACTGATTTATAGTCATGCCTTAACCGACTGGAATAATAACATGCCTTGCATTTGTTGGTTTGACTGATTTATGGTCTTGTCTTAACAGACTGGACTAATAACATGTCTTGCCTTTGTTGGGTAACCTGACCTATAGTCTTGTCTTGATTATCTGAACTACAAAAGTCTTTTGCCTTGATTATTTTTTTAAATTTTCACATTGCCAGGGCAGTCCCATTACATTGCCTTTAGTAGCTGGACTGAATTTTTCTTTCAATAATTGGACTGATCTACAGTCTCGTATTCATTGACTGAACTATCTTTCGCCTTTATTATTTCGAGCAGTATTTACATTGCCAGGACAGCGCCATGATTTCACCTATAATTACCAGAACACCGACATTTTTTTGCCCTTATGAATTGGACTAGTCTTTATTATTTAGTTCAATTTTTAACCAAAAAATATTAATTTTTAACTAAACAATTGTACTTTCAACAAAAAAAAGATAAATTTTTATCCAATGATGGAATAGTTAAATTTTAAGTAAAAACTCTAATTTTCAAGAAAAAAACGTATTTTCAATCAAGTAGTAACATAAATCATAAGCCAAAAAAATAATTATCGACCAAAATAGATAAAGCTAAAACAAAATACATGAATTTTAAATAAGAAAAAATCAACTTTTAACCAAACATTGAATAGTTAAGTTTTTAGTTTAAAAATTAATTTTGAATCAAAGAGGTGAATTTTCAAGTATAATTATGGAACATTCTACTGTATTAGGTAACTTTTAAATAATAAAAATTAATTTTAAAACAAAAAGATGAACTTTCAGCTAAAATAATGAACCTTTAACAGGAATAGTTGAATTTTCAATCGATAAGATTGATTTTCTCTAAAAAAAGACGAATTTTAACAAAAAAGGATAATTTTTTAAACATAAATGAAATAATTAAAGAATAAAACATAAGTGAATAACTGAAGAAGACAAATCTTCAAAAACGTTTAGGTAATTTTCATTTTAACATAATGCTTAAATTAGAACATAATTTTAAGTTCTAGACTAATTGGTCACGTAAAATTTTTCTCTGACCCACTATGGGAGGGTGGGATTATTTTTTTGGTTAATGCCCTTTACATTCCTGTTTATCTCTATTCAAAAACTTCTATCCCTTTCTATCTTTTTGTTCCTAGAAATCTTTGCAGTACTTTCAAATCCAGTGCATTCTTTGAAAATCTTTTTATTCCCTGTACATTTTTTAAATCCTATGAAATTCTTTGACATCCTTCTAAATCCTGTTAAATCTTTTAAAATCTATCGGGACCCTCTAAAATCCATTTCTACAAATCGGAGTCTTGAAATCCCTTAAAATTATTTTGAATATCAATTAAAATCCCCGGATATCCTGCAAAATTCGTGAAAATACTTTTGTATATCTCTTCATATTCTTTCAAATTCTATTGACACCCCTGGAAAGCTCTTGAAATCTTAAAAAAATGTGCAAATCCTTTAAAATTTGGTGAGATTCTCTGAAATATTTTCAAACCTTTGAACTTGCTTAAAATCTTCGAAATCCCATAAAAAATTATTAAAATCCGTTTAAATCCCTAAAATCTTTTGAAATATTACGAGTTCCCTTTAAATCTATAAAGTCCCTTTGAAATTCATCACCATTTTTTTAATCCGTGAGAATCTTTCTGAATGTCTTGAAATCTCTAAAAATATTTTAAAAGTCGTAAAAATTCATCGAAATGCCTTAAAATCCTTTGCAATAGTCTAAAATCTTTTGAAATTTAGTTACATCTTTGGAAATCTTGCGAAATCCTGTAAAATCCGTGAATATAATTTGAATTCTTATGAAATATCTTGAGGACCTTTAAAATCGAGTGAAATATTCACAACCGCCTTAAATCTCTTAAAATCCGTTAAAATCCTTTAAAACCTTAGTCAATTTTTTAAAATCTAAAAAGATTTCTTTATATTCCTTCAAATTTTCAAAATCCAACGAAATCCCACTGGCATCCTTCAAAATACATGACAAAACTTTTCTACCTTCTGAAATTATTAAAGATCGTTTGAAAACCGGTTATTTTTTAATATATTTTGAAATAGTTTTATATCCCTTGCAATCTTTTGCATTTCACGGATATCCTACATAATATCCTGAAATTCCTTTAAAACGATTGATATCCCTTTAAATCCCTGTAAATCCGTTAAAATCCTTTTAAAACTATGGAAATGCTTTAAAATTCTTTGAGATTGCGTGAAATCTTTCCGAATCTCTTGAAATCCCTTCAAATATTTTAAGATCCATTCATATCTCTTAAAAGCCATGCAAATTGACCGAAATCTCTTAAAATCCTTAATAAAATTCGGAAATCTTCTGAAATTCCGTTTTATTTTTTTTTTAAATCTTACGAAATTCTGAAAAGTCCGTGAATATTTATTGAAATCGTTTTAAATCTCTGAAAATCCTTTTAAACCCCGTAGAATTATCGAAACAGCACTAAATATCTTACAAATGGTTAAAATCCCTTAAAACCCTTCTAATTCTTCGTTATCTTTGCAAATATTTAGAAATATTATGAAATTCGTGAAGATAATTTGGTATTTCTAGAAATTCTGAAAAATCCTTTGAAATCCCGCGAATTTTCTTTAACTATTTTGAAATCTCTTAAAATCCTTTGTACCATCGTACAAATTATTTAATCCCTCGAAATACAATATGGATGAGGGATGAGGGGGTCTAAGATGTCAAACATTATCCTTACGTAATTAATGAAAGTTCCCTAAATAAATCATCTTCTTCAATTGAATGCATAAAATTAAAATCTATTTTTAGGTCCACCAGAGCGACCAGCTGGTACGCCGATCGTGAGTTCCTGCAATGTTGGTAGTGTCAGTCCAAGTGTAAATGTAGCCTGGTGTTCACCACCCTACGACGGAGGCTGCGCTCTCACAGGATATTCAATCGAAATGCGACAAGTTGATGAGGAAAGTTGGACCCTTGTTGCAGAGACTTACCATTCCCTCAGTCATACAGTTACCGGGCTCGTACCGGAACAAACGTACCTATTTCGAGTTAGAGCAATAAACATTCATGGAGCAAGTGAACCTAGTATAGAATCTGATCCGTTCACAGTTGGTCACAAAATGGAGAAGTTTGACGAAGAAAGACGATCCCAAGTCTCTAATAAAGAGGAGGAAGAATGTGAGTATACACAATTAATTACATTGGCAACTCAGCAGGACATATGACAAATTAGTTATAGGGGTTTGTAGCCTATTAAGACGTTACTCAAGTGGTTCAAGTCTCGGATTCCCATATTCTGCTTCCCTTACTCCCTCTCCTTTCGCGTACTTCCCCTCTCTCCCAATAATACCCTCTCATTTCCCCTATCTTCTCATGATACTCCCCTTATTTCTGCCTAGTCGTTACCCCTTCCCCCTATCTAAATCCTCTACTTCCGCTCTTCACTTTTTTCCCTCCCCTACCCCAAATTCCTCACTTTTTGTTGACCCTCCCATCACATCTAAATGAAACTATAAGGGTTTCTTCTAGGGCCTATGAAACACTTAAAAGTATTTCATAGACTATTAAGACGTGAATTAAGAAACTAAAATTTCGCCCTCCCATACTGTTCCTCTCCTGCTTCTCCTTCTGCCTACTTTTCGTTCCCTCCCATAATTCTCTACCACTAACTTTCCCTAACCCTTACTATACATCTCTTTATTTGTCCCATCACTTCCCCCATGTCCTGTCACCTTACTATTACTATACCCCTCGCCTTACTAACACTCATCTCACTTCTTCTACATACTATCTCCTCACTGACCCCACATCACCCACTCAATTCCATTACTTCCTCTTACTACTCCTGCGAACACTTTCGCTACTTCCTCTGCATATCCTTCCCTCACTTCTCCCTAATAATTCTTTCATAACTTGCCCTACTTCCCCTGAGAACCCTCCCCTCCTTTCTGACTGCTGCTCCTTCCATGGCTTGCCCTACTTCCCCGACTTCCCCTACGTACCCTTCCCTCATTTTTTCTTCACATCCTCCACTCACTTCCCTTTATTTACCTATATACGCTATTCTTACTTCCCCCTACCCCCTGTTATCACTTTACCTACTTCGCTTGCAAACCCTTCCCTCACTTTCCCCTGCTATCCTTTCGATTACTTGCCCTATTTTCCCTATATACTTTCCCCTCAATTCTCCCTACTGCACCTGCCATTACTTCCGTTACATTTTCTCTGCTCATTTCTGCTGCATACTCTCCCCTAACTTTTTCCTACAACCCATGCTCTTACTTCCCTTCATTTTCTCTCACTTGTCGCCTGGGAAAAATAGGCGATGGACAAAAAAAAAACGTAATCCGACCGAAATTATAAGGGATTCTGTCCGGGGCATAAAATAAAGTATGGAATCTAAGGCATTTTAACGTCCGTAAAATTGATGACCACAAAAAACTAGGTGAAGTTTCGATAGTAGCCCTCATCTGGGAAAAGTTGTAGAACATACATTTCTTTGCCCATTTTGCTATCCTTTTTTTTAATTTTTTAATTTTGAAGAACTTGGTCAGCTACATTGTTAAAAATAAAATCGTCTACAAATAATTGTTACTTAAGTTTCAAAAAGCCCCAAAATCATCATCTTTTATATTTGTGATATCTGCTTTGCCTCGTTCATTTATATATTTTTTTAAAAAGACATAGAATTAGTTCATCTACATTGGCTAAACATATTTTAATATTGTGAGGAAAGTTCCTTTACTCGTTTAATTATGATAAATGCTAGAAGATTAAATTTTTGATTGTTATAAACAATTATTGTGAACAAACTCACTAAATAAGAGTTTTCGGGTGTAAAGAATATTTTATTTTCAGCGCAATTGTTTATTTTACCCTAAAAAAATACTTCAAGTAGACGTGTGGACACTATAACATTTTTGATTCTGATAAGCAATTCTGATATCAAGTTCGTGAAATAGACGCTTTTAGATACAGAAAAGGCATTTTATTTTTAACAAAGTCGTTTATTTTGCCCAAAATAGTCACAGTTCAATGATATATATTTACACTTAACAACATTTTTATTTCTTATAAACAGTTATTAGAAACAAATTCATAAAATGGGCACTTTAAAAATATATGAACCTAACAGCAAGCAAACATTTGGTCCATAAGGACATAATGGTCAGATTCATTACTAGAAATCGTTTCCAAACAAGACTAATTTGATTAAGAAATAATCATTTTTTTCTAAGAAATTACGAAGAAAAGGAAGGTTCATTCTATTCAAGAGCGTTTTATTGTTAAAATATTGTTCTTGAATGTAAAATACATGAATCTGATAAAACACTCATTTTCTATATTTAAAAGCGCATTTAATAAATTCGTTTATAAGAATTTTGTATACAAATTTAAAATGTTATGTGATCGTCCTGGTAAATTTTAATATCTTAATCGCTTGTTTATTTAATTTGTGCATGGTGATTTTTGTAACAATAAAAATGCTTTTAAGAGTAATTATAATCCAGTTGGAGTATTTTTCTTAAGAATAAAATAGTTCTAGCGCTGGCTATGATTTCGTTTAAAATAACTATAAATAAATACAAACTATATTAATTTTTTCGAAAAAAGCTTGCATTTTGGCATAAACAATTTTTTATAAATAATTGCTTCAGAAAAATAAAAACAAATGATCATACTTTTTTATTGTTTTTAGTACGAATTTGTGTAAACCATACGTTGAGAGCTTAAAAATGTGTAATGTTGGTTATTCGTACGAACCATATACATTCAAAGCTACATCGTTTTCGCATTTTGGGACTCTCATTTTAAACGAAATCATATCCAGCGCCAGGAGTAAAATAAACAGTTCTAATAAAAAACTCATTTTCTATATCTGAAAGTGCCTACTTTATGACTTTGTGTATCAGACTTTTATACAACAATGAAAGATGTTGTCATATGGTTCAATTGTTAGTTTTAAATGAAAAATAATCGTTTGCACTGAAAAAACGAATTTTCTGTATCTTAAAGCACCTATTTAATGAACTGGTTTAAATCATTGTTTATAATAATTAAAAATGTTCTTAAGTGTCATTATTTCCTCTTAAGATATTATTATTGAGGATAAAGCAAAAATTAAAAAAATAAAAGTTTAGGTTTCTTCATTTAAGATAACGAAAGAAAAAAGAATGTTTGTAATTGATTTGAAGGGAAAAAATTTAAATCTGCTAATCTAAAAGGTTAAATTAACTATAAAAGATAATTCTGTAATAATGTTGTAGGTGTAAAACGAGCAATGGTATTTTCAAATGTCGTATATATTTAAAGAGAAAATGGGGAAGTTTTTCGAGAACAGGGAAAAAAGAGGAAAATCAGAAAAATAAGAGAATGACTATGTGCTCTCGAATTCTTTATTAGTTGAATAACATAGTAAGTGAACTATTTTTTCTAATATGCCTAGGCTTTGAGAAGGGTATCGAAGATACTATAGTGACTCCAGAGGATGGAAAATTATTCGCAGAGCGATACGATGTGCATGAGGAGTTGGGCAAAGGCCGATATGGTATTGTAAAAAGGGTTGTTGAAAAAGCGACTGAGCGCGTTTTAGCTGCCAAGTTTGTAAGAACAATTAAAGCCACAGATCGGAAACAAGTACACGAAGAAATGAAAATTATGAATATGCTGAGGCACCCGAAACTTCTTCGACTCTCTGCGGCATTCGAAAACCCCCGAGAAATCATCATGGTCACTGAATAGTAAGTTCACTTTTCAAACTTTGGAACATTCACAGCCCCTCTTTAAAAATCGGAATTTTAACATTCTCTCTTATATTTACAGCATTTCAGGTGGAGAACTTTTTGAAAGAGTCGTCGCTGATGACTTCACTCTTACTGAGAAAGACAGTATACTTTTCATGAGACAGATTTGCGAGGGAGTGAAGTACATGCACAAAAATAGCGTCGTTCACTTGGATCTCAAAGTGAGTAAATAAATAAGTATAGTTTCAAGTTTTTACTCACAAGGGACCCACATCCTTTAGAATTTTGTTTGAATTCATGCTCAAAAATCTTTTCACGTTACATGGACCGGGTTGCGAGAGTCTTTTAACTCCCGGTTGTATCAACGGGTAACGCTTCGAGTTTGTAACCGGAAAGTTTAGGATCGATTCCTGCTGTCAGCATTAACTGCTCATTTTTTAAATTTAATTTTGTGTTATTGCAATTAGCTATTAAATTTATTTAAATTAAACCAAAATATTCATTTTATCCATTTTTTCATATGAGAAAGTTAGTGTCGCGACATGCTTGAGAAATTGTGATTCATTCTGCAATTTTTTGTTAAAAAATATCACTCACTACTATAAAATTCAAAACATAAATTTTTTTTTAATCATATTAAATATCTTCCATTTATTTTCTATTTTTACATATTTCATCTTTATCTAAATTGAAAATAATAATAACCACAATTTTAATGACTAATTTTCAATTGAATGAAGAAAAATGAGAATGTTTTATAAAACATACTCTCCTTGAAGTAAAAGTTTTATAGTTTAAAAAGTTTTTGCACATAAAAAAAATAGTTGAAAATTAATATTTCGAGTTGAATTACATAAATTTGTTAGCCAAAATTGAGAGCGCTACTGCCTAATATAACCAAGGAGTTTTAAAGAGTTTCGCATTGCAGTCCATGTAACATGTTAGAAAAGAAGATGAGGATATATTAAATATTTTATTTCCTATTTTACATTATAGCCCGAGAACATAATGTGCCGCACGAGAACATCTCACTCAATTAAACTCATTGATTTTGGACTCGCGCAAGTTTTGGACCCAAACGTTCCCATTAGGGTACTTTTCGGTACTCCTGAATTCATACCTCCAGAGATTATAAGTTACGAACCCATAGGCACTGAATCAGACATGTGGAGTGTAGGAGTAATTTGCTACGTTTTGTAAGTATATTTTAATTTTTTTCATGATTTTTTTTGGGTCATCCACAAACGACGTAAGACGATTTAGGTGAAGGGGGGTTTGATAATTTCTCACTGTTTCTTACGAGAAATCATCCTTTTTGGTAAAAAATGCAAGTCTTCTGTTAAAAATTCGCCTTTTGGGTTGAACATTAAACTATTAGGTTGAAAATAAACTTTTTCGTTGAGAATAATACTTTCTTCAAAATGCCTGTTTCAATTGAAGATTAATCATCTGAGTTTACAATTTATTTCTTTGATTGAAAATTTAAATATATAGTTAAAAATTCGTTAATTTTTTATTTTGTTGTTAAACGTTGTTTTTTAACTGCAAAGTTAATGATTTTAATTTTGGTTGAAAATAGTATGTCTTAGTTGAAAATTAAACTGTTATGATTTTATTTTAATTAGATTGTAAAAAACATGTGTTTTGAGAAAAATTCGTCGGACTGATAGAAAATTAATCTACTTAGAAAAAATGAATTTTTTTTGGTTGAATATTTATAATCTTATTTGAAAATTCATATTTTTGATTGAAGATTACATTATACTGTGTTAAATTCATTGAAACAAAAAAATGCATTTTCAACACCAGGAAAATGAACCTTCAAGTGCTAGAACGGGTCCAGAGAACCGGAAGTTTTTTTACAGCAGAGTGTTTCTTAAAAAAAGTTTTCTCATTTTCAGCAAAATATTTAATATACAAAACTAATTTTCATATATATTGTTACATTTTGAAACAGAAATAAATGAAGCTTAGTCTATTTAAACCGTAGATATTTTAGTTTGAAGTTTGCTCGGGTCTGCTGGACCCGCTCTAGGGTTAAACGGAAAATTTCGAGGTTCTAGCACTTAAGGATTATTTTTTAACAACAAGACGACTTTTAAACAAAACACATGAATTTTTAACCTACAAAAACAAATAAAAAATATAATAGTTTAATTTTACCTAAACAAATGAATTTTCAAATAAAATGATAAATGTTCAACCAAAAGAAAAAAAAATTTTATTTTAATTGTTGATCTTAGGTTTATTGGCCAGGGAATATTTTATTATTAATTTTAGATGGTAATTTTTTTTTTGTCTACTGGTCTGTATCAATATTATTAAAATACTGATGAATCTTAAGATTGTGAAAAAATGTCTCTATCTTAAAATAAAACATTTTTAACCCAAGAAAAGAATTTTCAACTAAAATAATGAATCTTCAACAAACAAACAAAATTGAGTCTTGAAACAAAGCAATTCAAGTACCAAAAACCAAAAAATTAATTTTTAAGAAAGTACATAGTATTCTCAACGAAAAAATTAATTTTTAACATAAATGTCTCATTTCAAACCAAATATTAGGTATATTTTATTATGCTTGATGATTTTTCTTTGAAATCATCATCTTACTTTTTCTTATAAGCTGGGGGGGGGGGGGTGCAAGTTCTCAGCTAAGAGAAATTTTTACTGAAAAAGAATAAATCTTAGGATATTACGGCTAAAAAAAGTCAAGCAAAAATTCGTATTTTTTGGCAAACAAAAAGATAAATTTTCAACCAAGAAAATTAACTCAAAGAATCCAAAGAGAAAAAGAGAAAAAAAACAAATGAATTGTTAAATAAATTTATATTCCTTTAACCAAAAAATTTACTTTTCATCCAAGTAGATTAATGTTATACCAATGAGACGAATTTTTCACAAAATGCAAGTATTTACAACCAAATAGTTGAACTATCATTTTAAAAAAAAATTGGAATAATTAAGTTATCACTTTAAAAAATTAATGTTTAACCGAAAAAAACATTACTTTCAACAAAATAGTTCAATTTTTAATGCAAGAAATGAATTTTATACTAAAATGATGAATCTTGAACTAAATTGTCATTTTCAAGAAAGTATTATTCTCAACGAAAAAGTTATTTTTCAACCAAAAAGACCAATTTTTAACAAAACACTTGAACAACTAAATAATCTTTCGTACCACAAAATATGAATGATCAATCAAAAATATAACAGCAGACCAAAAATAGTTTGATTATCTTATTGGGTTATATTAATTCAATTCGAATTAAAGTGAAAAAACGAGAAAAATACAGGAATATGGGTTTCGAAACCGTAAAAATTTAATTAATCTTTATAAAATTATGACGTATACTTATTGCCTTCAATAATTCTTTCATAAATACAGACTAAGCGGCCTCTCTCCCTTTATGGGAAATAACGACACCGAAACTTTTGCGAATATCACACGAGCCGATTACGATTTCGATGACGAAGCATTCGATGCCATTTCGCAAGACGCCAAAGATTTTATTGGCTGTTTATTAATTAAAAGAAAAGAGTAAGTGCTTACTAGTCATTTAATTCAGTTAGTCTATTTAATATTCTAATTACCGAAAAATATTCTCAGTTGTCGAATGTCGGCAAAAGAATGCCTGGAGCATTCATGGCTAGCTCAGCACACAGAAAACATGAGTAGAATAGCCTTATCAACAGAAAAATTGAAGAAATTCCTTGTGCGAAGAAAGTGGCAGGTAAGGGCCTTAAAAACAAAATAAATTAATTCATATTTAAGAGTTGTGTTCAGTGTTGAGTGGATTGCAGTTTATACTTGATAATAATCAGCAACTTGTAATTACTTCATTTAGAAGCATGTGCTGTTTAATATTTTTGAGTTTCGCTTGCGTTTGTTCTAACAGAAAACAGGAAATGCTCTACGGGCTCTTGGAAGGATGTCCAAATCTGCAAACAGTAGGAGAAGTCCGTCATCAACAGCTTCATCCCCTATTTTAAAAGAGACATCTTCTTTTGACAGTTCTCAAGATGAGCAAATTCCTAGCACGCGAGAAAATTCGTTTGATGAAGTCACTTCAGTTGATGTCGCTTTTAGTAGCTTTGTAGAAAAACTTTCAGATTGGAAAGAAGATAATTTAGAAGCAGAAACCGTTAAAGAAATCTGCGAAAAACCGAAAGATATCCTCTTAGAGGAAACTTGTTTGATTGAACAATCTTTTCCAGAAGAAACTATAGAAGTTCTTTCTTCATCCGTTGCCGAAGACAATGGTTTATCAGTTTTAGATTTCCAATCAAAAAGGATGTCAGACTTAGAGATAGGTGATGATGTAGGAAAAATACTTGACGTGAGCCTGGATTCGAGACAGGACTTAAGCGAAGATAATGACAATATAGAATCTCAAACAGACAAGAAAGGCGACACCGAAGATTCAACTACAAAGAAATATAAATATACGAAAATCAGCCAAATCAGACTTTCAGTTAATTTTGAAAAACCTGAATTTCAATCAATAACTCAAGAATGTGATAATAATTTAGATCTGGATACGGTAAAGGTTCCGAGCAAGACTGAAGGTAATGAAGATGTTAGATCAGAGAAACAAGAAGAAATCGCACCTAATCCTTCCGAAGATGTTGATTTTCAAAGTGAAGTTTGTAATACCGTGTGTGACTCTAACCTTTTGCTCGAAGGTGTGTATTTGCTTATTTGGAATGCCTTTATCTGAGTATGTTGTTTCAAGTTTCGCTTGCCAATTTTGAAGATAAATAGAGACAGATAGCATATTTCTTATGATACGCTGTTGACCAGATATTTATAAGTGACTAATTTGATGTTAAGTCTTTTTTTTCAGCGGTCGATTATCAATTTCTTTTTTTTTCTAAATACTTATTTTCTTATTTCTTTTTTTAATTTTCTTTCTTCTTCTTCTTATACTTCGTTTATAAATTTTCATTTTACGGTATTGACGAAATTTTTATGTGTAAATAATTTGGTTTTAATTATTTTTTGTCTACTTTTATTATTTTTTTCTGTTTTGGTTTTGTTCTCTTTTATTTTTCTTCTTTTCTTTTTCTTCTTTTCTTTTTCTCTTCTTTATAATGCTTCTTCTATTTTTTATATTACGGTGTTTCGCAAACAATCATACGTAGATAATTTAATGGTTATTTTTTTTTGTTTACTGGTCTTATATCAATATATTTTTTAACATTAATTTTATTCTTCTTTCTTCTTCTTATTTTCTTCTTCTGTCTTCTTTTTTCTATTTCTTTTTCTTTTTCTTCTTATTTATTTCTTCTTTTGTTCTTCTTTATTTTCATTTTTCTTCCCTCCTTTCTTTTCCATTTATGTTTTGATGTTAAGGATTTAAGACTATTATATTGCAACTTTTTGTTGGCAAAGTTGAGATTATTTAAAGTTTCGACTCTGGTGACTCTTTTTATCCAGAATTCATTAA
Organism: Druon quercuslanigerum; assembly: GCA_010014905.2. Lineage (NCBI taxonomy): Eukaryota > Metazoa > Arthropoda > Insecta > Hymenoptera > Cynipidae > Druon > Druon quercuslanigerum. The sequence continues at coordinate 50,640 of JAAAKG020180868.1, forward strand.
AAAAACTACACCATTTCCTTTTTAAATCCATTAGAAGATGTAAAAAACTTTAAAAATAACTTAATGGCTATGGCTTTTCTATAAAATTCTCAAAACTAAATTTTCTTAAAATCTCCTACATTCTTGTTTATCCAATTTTTGTATTAGGTTGGTACTAATATGGTGAATATATCGTAGTCTTTAAAAAAACTAAAATTCGAAATTTTTGCAAGAACAAGGCGAGATATGAAAAAAAATTATTTGAAGATATTGTGTTATATTTTACATTTTTAATTAGCTGATTTATTTGATTGTTATTTTTCATTATTCTTTGACAGTATATTATCTTACTATATTGATTTATGATTTTGAATATTTAGACTTTAAAAGAAAATTTTGTAGCAAAATGTGTACTTCTTGTTGATTTACACCTAGTTTGATTATTTATGACAGCAGGAAATTAAATTTATTTCTATTTCGGAAAATATTTCAATAATAACTGAAGAGAGCGAAAACTATCACAGAACTTTTTTTAGAACTTTTTGAAAGGAATAACTTTTTTGCATAAACTTCTTTCATATCTGGTCTGGTTTTTGAAAAAACTGAATTTTCCGTTTTTCAAAAGAAAAGCATTCTTTCTTCTCTGAAAGAAGCGGTCGCAAGATAAACTTTCGTGGCATGTCTTGACGGTATTATTTTCTGTGACTTGAGCATGCACAGCCTGTTTGACTGGAAATGAATTCTGCCTGGTTATCCTTTTTTGTTTGCCGTTCTTATATCCAAATTTGTTGTTGTTGGTTTTATTAGATAAGTACAGATAGATAATATATTTTTTATCTTATGTTATTGTCCAGATAATTATAATTGAACAATTTGATTTTAATTCTTCTCTATGTACTTGTCTTATATTGATACATTTTTTTCATGTTTATTTTATTCTTCGTTTATTCTAAATTTAGGTGAATAGTTTGACGTTATATAATTCTTCTTTGTCTACTGATCTTATGTTGATATATTTATATTTTTATAATGATTTTATTCTTCTTTCATTCTTCTTTGTTGTTGTTCTTTTTCTGTTTTATTCTGCTTCCATATTCTTCTTTTTCTACTTCTACTTGATGTTACACTACAGACCAGATATTTGTAATTTAATAATTTGATGTCAATTCTTTTTTGTCTATTCGTATTTAATTGATATTTTTTCAAATATTGATTTTATTCTTCTTCATTATTATTATTTCTTATTTTATGTTTCTTTCTGCTTCTTTTTTTTTCTTCTTTTTTCTTATTTATTTTTTGCTTCGTCTTCTTCTTCTATTTTGTATGTTGCGGTATAAACCGCAGATACTTATGAGAAAATGATTTTATTTTAATTCTTTTTTTTCACTAGTCTTATATCTATTTTTTGTATATATAGATTTTCTTCTTTTTTCTTCTTCTTGTTCTTCTTTACTCTTCTTTTTCCGTCTTACTCTTTCTTTTTCTTCTACTGGTCTGGTATATATATATATATATAT
>JAAAKG020180869.1:0-25977 GCA_010014905.2 Druon quercuslanigerum
GTTGAGCGATGAACTTTTTTCTTGAAAATTTGTTTTTTGAAAAGATGTATGATTTTATTTGAAAATTCATTTCTTTAGCTGAAAACATAAAAAATTTTCTGAAAATTATATTTTTTTTTACTAAAAATTAATTTACTGCACTAAAAATGTAACTATTCCATTATTGGTTAAAAACTGATAATTTAAATTAAAAATTAATTTTTTCTGGTTGAAAATTATTCTTTTTTTAGTAGAAAACTCTTCTTTCTGGTGGAAAACTTTTTTTTTGAAAATTTATTTTTGTTCAAACATGGACTATTTGATTGAAAATTCCTCTTTTCCGGTTTAATTAAATTGTTTTTGATTAAAAAAAAATTTGTTAAAATATTAAACTATTGCATGTTTTGTTGCAAATTTATTATTTTGTCTAAAAATAAACTGATTGGTTGAAAGTTCAAGTCTGAATGTTAATCACTTTTTTTTAAATTCACTATTTTGTGAAGATTTATAATTAGAGTCCGAAATTCATTTCTTTGGTTTAAATTTTCTTTATTTATCTAAAAATTCGTTTTTTTTGTTGATATTAATTAATTCTTTAACTAGAAATCTAACTATTCAACTTTTGGTTAAAAATCTAACTACTTTGTTGAAAGTGCATTTACTATGATAAACGTTCGTCTGTTTTGATATAAAGATAATCTTCTTGGTTAAAAATTGTTTGTTTTTTTAATTTAACTATTTTCTTACAATTTTTTTAAATTAATTTTTTAAATTGAAAATGTGATTTTTTGATAATATCGCTTTGGTCAGGAGATTGATCTAGTCTGTTTGAAGTGCATTTTTGAGGTTGAGAAATCAATTATTTGATTAAAAATTTAACATATTTGCGAAAAAGTAATTACAATTTTTTTTCATATAATTTGTTAATAAATGCAATCGTTAAAGAAAATTAGATAAAATTAACTTTTTTTAATGAAAATTAATCCGTTTTGTAGAAAATTTCTCTTTTTTGGTAGAAAGATAATCTTGGTTTAAAATTGATTCTTTTTAAACACCAACTACTTCACTAAAAGCTAAAAATTCATATCCTATTATAAAATTTAAACAAATCATTAGAAAAATAAAAAAAATGCAAAGTAGAATTCCTCGAATATTAGTACGCCTCGATAGAAATACTGATTTTGAGCAAAAAAGTCGATCTTGATTACAACGAAGATTCACTTGAAAAAGAAAAGATGAGATGAGGGTGGAAATTACAAGAGACTAGTGCTAGAAAGTCATATTACTCGACCATCCATGTGCATTGTTCGACCACTTCCAATAGCGTTCTGCCTGGAAGTCAATTTGCTTTTGACTGTTTGACTAAGTGCTAGGTCTGGCTAAGAGCAGGATGGAATATCTACGACATTCATTCCCTGAATGTGATTTCACGAACACCATCAAAGACCCATGTACCTTCCTAGCTGAACTTTCATTTCTGACTTCGATCTTTTTATCCAAATCCACGTTCAGAGATTTATTCGTTATTGGAACATCTTACATTGAAATGCATTGGAATGTAATATCCGTTAATAATTTATAGAAATATATTCAGAGGTACCAGATAGTGAACATCTAACCTCTGGAAATTGCAGCATCAATTTTATAGCCACTTTTTATAGCACTAGTTGAATTTCTCCTCTTTCCATATCCAGGAATTATTATTGATCCCGATTTTATTATTGAATGTAGAGCTTTTACAGCCTTCTAGTATCGAAATTTTCAATTTTCAAGGTTTCGATGCCACGAGCAGAAAGTGAGGGGACTAAACTGTCTGAACTGACTGGACTAGACTGACAGGACTGGACTGATCTGATTGACTGACTAGATTGTACTGACCAGACTGGACTGCCTGGACTGACAGGATTGGACTGGCTGGTCTGGACTGACTAGACTGATCTGATGGACTGACAGGATTGGACTGGCTGGTCTGGACTAACTGGACTGACTGGACTGACAGGAATGGGCTAAATGGTCTGGATTGACTGGACTAACAGGACTCGACTGATCAGATTGTCTCACTAGATTTTACTGACCATTCTGGACTGACTGGGCTGACAGAATTGGACTGGCTGGTCTGGACTGTCTGGACTGACTGTACTGAATGGACGTATAGAATGACTAGACTAACCAGACTGATCTGATGGACTGACTAGAATGTACGGGCCAAACTAGACTGACTTTACTGACAGGAATGGACTGATCAGATTGTCTCACTAGATTGTACTAACCAGACTGGACTGACTATTCTGGACCGATGTGATTGACTGATTAGATTGTAGTGACTGGACTGACAGGATTGGACTGCCTGGCTTGTCTGGAATGATTGGTCTGACCAGACTGACTAGACTGATCTGATGGATTGACTAGAATGTACTGGCCAAACTGGACTGACAGGAATGGACTCAATAGTCTGGACTGACTAGACTAATAAAATTGACTCACTAGATTGTAGAGAGTAGGCAAATTTGCCTTCTCTGTTTATCCATTTTCCACTTGGCGAAACTCTATTATCACTCTTAATGAATCTTGAAGAAGCGCATATCTTTAAAGTTAGTCTCTATCAAGATACGTGTTTAGAATTCTTAAACTCCCAAGAATTTATGTTAAGCAGGTCTTGAGAATATGGTTAGTATTTTAGCCGGAACAGAACACTTAAAGAGCATTTAAAAAAATTTAAAGCATTTATTGTTTAAACAAATATTAATCATAATTACTACATATCATATTAACAAATCATTCTAGAGTGAAATAAACTTATACCTTTTTAATTTACAGAGTTAATTCAGATCAAGTATAAAATCAAAATCCTTTTTGTTTGAAATATTGATGATTCAGCATTTTAATTAAAGAACCTTTCTTTGTTCATAGTTTAATTTTTTTTTGAAATTATTTTTTCTACATGAAAAATATTTGTGTATGTTGACAACTTAATTCCTCCCTGTTTGGTTCAAAATTTATCTTCAGCTCAAATTTTGGGAGAATAGTTAAGCTTCTTGCTGAATAAATCTCCTTTTTGGTTAAAAATTCCTAAAAAAATTTAAATATTTGGTAAAAAATTCATCTTATTGGTTGGAAATTGATGCTTTTGGTTCAAAATTAGTTGTTTATTATTTATCTTTCTTAAATTTATCTTTTTTGATAGAAATGGAATCTTTTTGTTTAAAAATTATACTAATCCGTTAAAAATTGACTGTGATTTTATTAAAAATTAAGTTTCTTACTGAACGTTTAAAAATTAATTATTGTCTTTTAAAAGGTAACTATTTTGTTAAAAATTTGTTCTTCTTTAAAAATTTATTTTACTAACTGAAAACTAAAGTATTTTATTTTTGGTAGAAAATTTATATTTTTAATTGAAAATTCATGTATTTGGTTGAAAATTATTTTTTTTTCAGTTGAAGATTTATTATTTTAGTTAAAAATGCATTTTAAAAATGCTAGTCTTTGAAGGAAACTTACCTTTTTTGATCGAAATGTCATCTTTTTCGTTAAAAAATAATCTGTTTGGGGAAAAATTAAAAAATTCTATTTTTTGTTAAGAATTCATTTCTTTGATTAAAACAAAAATTATTTAAGAATTCGTTTTTTCTATAGAAAATTCGTCACTTTGATTAAAAAATAATGTCTTTGGCTGAAAAATCGTTTCTCTTTAGTTTAAAATTAATTTATTTAACTGAAGGTGTAACTGTATCATCTTTGATAGAAAATGTATTTTTTGGATTTAAAATTGAATTATATTGTTGAAAATTTATTTTTAAAATAAAAATTGATTGTTTTAACTAAAAATTTAATAATTCTTTTTTTGATTAAAAAAAAACAACAATTTTTTGTATGGAAAAACTATTTGGTTGAAATTTTTTTTTCTTTCATATCAGAGGGTTGAGTTCATACCAGTAAAGAAATTCCTCTTAACGTCTGATGTGTTTATAACTTTTTTCCTTAGATTATAAGATTGACTGATTGAAAATTGATTAGACTGATCTGACCTAATTTATTAGACTAGAATAAATTCACTGGACTAGACTGGACTGAGTAGGCTGAAATGACTAGACTAAACTAACTAGAATGGATTGACTGGACTAGACTGGACCAGCTAGAACGGACTGACTTGACTAGAATAAACTGACTAGAATGTAATGACTGGACTAGACTGAACTGAGCCGACGGAAATGCCTAGACTGGACTAAATAGAATGGACTGACTGAACTGGATTGTCCAGATATTATAAACGCATTTTTATTTTCAAAAAAGAAAAAAACCTTTATTCATTATTAAAGACTCTGGAGTAAATCCTCTAGCTTCGATCCTCATCAAAGAGACATTCCGCTAACTTTCTAACAGAAGCGAAAACTTGTTGTGGCAGCCATTAGAGTAAGACTCGACCTTGAATGGGATTTCCCGGAAAGACGAAAGAGGGAAGGCGTCATCCTGGAAGTAAGCGGATTCGGGGTCTTCATGAATTGCATTATTTCGTTGGTGGCCAAACTGATGTGGGCAGAGAGAGACACAGAGAGAGAGAGAGAGAGAGAGAGAGAGAAGTGTGTCAGGCAGGAATATCGTGCGAGTAGAATTTACGGTAGGGTGGTTCGATGAACATAAACGAAACCAGGGGTCGAGAGAGCCAGACAAGACTCTGAAGGAAGAAACCACGATACAGGCTGAAGCTGCTAATTTGACCTTACCTAGCTCGACTTCAAGCAGACTTAGCTTGACGATCACCGATCTTGGAGGCTTTCCACTCGTTGCTGTTGTTTGCTACTGCGCTCTTGCTAACTCGGTTTAACCGAGCTCTCGTTAATTCGGTTACCACTAATGCCCGTTGCAATGTGGCTAAGTGGCTATTGCTGCCTCCAGCGATTCGCCCGGCTTGACTCATTTACCAATTACTTCGCCACCGTTCTCTCTCTCACTCACTCAAGTGCAGCCAGGATTCTGTCAACCGAAAAGACACTCTTCGGGTAAAGTAATTTCATTATCGATCGGTTAGGTGGAATTCAATTTAGTCGGAAAACATGATTCAATAATTGTGTGTTTCTTCTCGTAGAAGAGATTTTATTAGACTATCAAGACACCTTGGGTTTAAGGGAGTAATTTACTTAATTCACTTATTTAGAATCTGTTTTTATTACAAAAATAACGTGACGAACTGCACGAATTACTGAACTCGCATTCTCAAAAATTTTTGGTAATCGAATAAGTCAGTCTGAAGTAATTTTGTTTATCTTGTCCAGTCAATCGACATGATCAACGCTTAGCTTTACTCAGTTTACTCAGTCGTTAAATCATTGTCAAGTCATTTTATTGTATCCAGTCTATTCTAAAGATTTCAGTGCAATAAAAAGAGGCTGATGAAACTCTGTGGATGATGATAACTTGAAATAAAACTGTAGTACGGAATAGTTAGTGGTATTGTCTACCTTATCCAGTCAATCCACACTTTTTAAGTCTAGTCAGCTTTATTCATTCCAATCAGTCGTTCTGACTTGCTTGTATCTGGTGAAGTCTATTTTAGGATAGCCAGTTTAGCATAATGAGTAATCAGACTATTCTAGTATAATGTAGTCAGGGCTAAATTACTTAAGTCTATCCAATTCAGTCATTGAGATTTACTCAATTAAATGATTCAGTATTACTGAAAAAGAAATTTGAAAAATTAAAGAGTACAGTGTAATCAATCTGGCAAGGTCGACACTAAAACTTAGTCTAGCCTCTAAATCTGTTTGGACAGTTTATTCTGGTCATAATAGATATTCGCTTAACTTAATCAGTAAATTCAACCATTTAGTCTAATCAGTCTAGCACATCTAACCAGTCTACTTAAACTAGTTATTAAATTCATAATGTCTAGTAAGTCTCTAGTAATAATTCTAGCCGAATAGTTTACTAAGTTTTCCAGTAATTGCAAAGTCATTTTAATTTATCATTGTTCAAAGCTATTCCAAAAATTTGAGTGCAATAAAAAACAGATAAATGAAACTCTGTTGAAGATGATAAAAATATAAAATCAAACAATAGCAAGAAATTGTAAGTAGTATAGTCTATTTCGTCCAGTCAATGCAAACAAGTTTAGTCAGCTATACTGAGTCTAATCAGTCTATCAGACATGCTTGTATATTGTTCATTCTTATCTAGTCTAGTCAATCAATTCTCCAAGCTGGATACTACAAGTTAGTCTAGCAATTAAATTTTGTTAAAAAATTCAGCCTTATCAGGATAGTTACTCCGCACAGTTAATTAGTAAGTTCAGCTATTGAGTCTAATCAGTCTAGGACATCTAATTAGTTTACATTAACGAATCACTAAATACAAAAAGTTTAGTCAGTCTATAGCAATTCTCTTTAGTAATCATTTTAGCCTAATGGTCTATCTGTTCCTGTCAATTCATACTAGCAAGTTCCATCAGCTTTATTCTATCTAGTCGATCTTTCAGTAATTAAAAAATTTATTGCAATTCATTACTATTTGAATCTATTCCAAAAAGTTGAGTTTAATTAAAAACAAATTGATAAAAATCTGTTGAAGATGATGAAAAGATGCAATGAAATAGTAGTAAGAAATGGTAAGTAGTACAGTCTGTTTCGTCCAGTTAATGTAAACAAGTCTAGTCAGCTTTACTCAGTCTAATCAGTCTATCAGATATGATTTTATCTTGTTTATTATAATCTAGTCTAGTCAATCAATTTTCCAAACTGGATACTACAAGTTAGTCTAGCAATTAAATTTTGTTAAAAAATTCAGCCTAGTCAGGATAGTTACTCAGCACAGTTAATCAGTGAGCCCAGCTATTAAGTCTAATCAGTCTAGGATATCTAATCAGTTTACATCAACGAATAACTAAATACGAACAGTTTAGTCAGTCTATAGCAATTCTCTTTAGTAATCATTTCAGCCTAATGGCCTATCTGTTCCTGTCAATTCATACTAGCAAGTTTAATCAGTGTGATCATTTTCACTCATTATTATTCGAATCTATTCCAAAAAGTTGAGTTTAATTAAAAACAGATTAATAAAAATCTGTTAAAGATTATAAAAAGATGTAATGAAATAGTAGTAAGAAATGGTAAGTATTATAGTCATAAGTCTATTTTGTCCAGTGCATGCAAATAAGTCTTGTCAGCTCTACTCAGTCTAATCAGTCTAATCAGTCTATCAGACATGCTTGTATCTTCTCAATTCTAATCTAGTCCAGTCTATCAATCCTGTAATATCGACACTACAATTTAGTCTATCAATTAAATTATTTCAGACTGTTCAGTCTAGCCAGGATAAGCTACTCCGTTTAATTAATCATTAAGACCAATCATTCCGTCTAATCAGTCTAGGACGATCTAATTAGTTTACATCAACAAATCAATACATTTCAAAAGTTTATTCAGTCGATAGCAGTTCTCTTTAGTAATAATTTTAGCCTAATGGTCTATTTGTTCTTGTCAATTCATAATAGCAAGTTCAATCAGTTTGCTCATTGCAATTTATTATTATTCGAATCTATTCCAAAAAGTTGAGTTTAATTAAAAACAGACTGATAAAAATCTGTTAAAGATGATAAAAAGATGTAATGAAATAGAAGTAAGAAATGGTAAGTAGTATAGTCTTAAGTCTATTTTGTCCAGTGCATGCAAACAAGTCTTGTCAGCTTTACTCAGTCTAATGAGTCTAATCAGTTTATCAGACATGCTTGTATCTTCTAAATTCTAATCTAGTCCAGTCAATCAATCCTGTAAGATGGACACTACAATTTAGTCTATTAATTCAATTATTTCAGACTGTTTAGTCTAGCCAGAATTAGTCACTCCGTTTAATTAATCAATAAGACCAATCATTCCGTCTAATCAGTCTAGGACGATTCAATTAGTTTACATGAATGAATCACTAACCCAAAGCAGTTTAGTAAGCCTATAGCAATTCTATTTAGCAATAATTCTCATCGAATAGTTTACCTGATCCAGTTAATTTATACTAACTTCAATCATAATAGCTTTAATCAGCTTTATTCTGTCTAGCCTGTCTTCAGTCTTCAGTCTTCAGTCATTGTAAAGTCATCATTACAAACTTCATCATTATTCGAATCTATTCCAAAAATGTAAGTGCAATAAAAACAGGCTAATAAAACTCTGTTGCAGATGAAAATATGAAATGAAAGAACATAAAGGAATGGTCATAATCTGCACGGTCCTCTAATTTCTTGAAGACTTCTGATCTTGCCCCGGTATCGAACTGGCGAAGCCTCTCGGATTTCAATTTCGACTGGAAGAACGCCCTTGACTCTGGGAGTATAAAAATGCGGGACAAGAGGAACCCTTCAAATGCACTTCAAGTTGAAGGACGCTCAGGATCAATATTTATAATCTCGATTCTAGACGACCAAGGGTCCATGAGTCCGCGTCTGAGCCAGCCAAACGAGACCCGTCGTTCTGCTCCAGGATTTAACCCTCGTACTTCGAGGCTCGTCTTTATCGAGAATGACAAATCCTAACAAACGTTGCGAGTCACCCTCTCTTCCGAGCAATCTTCAGTCTCCAGCTTTTCTTCCAGCTAGCTCTTAACTAAAAACCTAAGTTGTCAGGAAAATGATTCACTCACTGAAAATTTGATTGAAAGTCCATATCAGTAACTGATTTATTGAATGACTGCATCTACTAACCCTAAGCTAATTAGAATACTATTAGGACATCATATGTCAAGTAGCACAATTTTGTGGAGTTCGAATTTCAATATTGCAAACTGTTGTAGGCTATGATAGTATTAAACCCTTCAGAACTTGAATGTTTTTTTAAATAGTGTGTTGTTTTAAAGTCCTTTAAGGAATTATTTTACATTTGGGGCATTTCTCAAAAAGGGTGAGAATTTTTACTGATTTACAGTGCAGTCTCTCTCATTAAAATAGTTAGAAATAGGCTACTAAATTACATTAGCAAGATTCTCACTGATGAATAGTAAAATTTCAGCTTCAAATGCAGAGAGTAAAAAGTTGTTAAAATTTAACGTAATATCATTTAAAACAGCTTAACATTGTGGGTTGACCATTATAAATTAAGGTAAACTTAAGAAAAATACATTTAAATTTAAAAAGTTTTAGCTACATCAATAAACAATTAAGAGATTAAAAAATGAACGTTTTAAAATTTAAGCTTTAAAGACTGAATTAGTTTAAATAGGTTTAGAAAGTGAAAATGTTTTAAAAAATTCAGTATTTTACAACACACAATTTTAAAGATGAAAATTATGCAATTTAAACATTTGAAACTTAACACCTCAAAATATTAAACAAAGGCATCCCCTCCTTTTAAAATGAGATAATGGTTAAAAACATAAAAATATTGTTTTTATTTAGATGCTACCCTGAAATATTTACATTAAGAATTTGACTGCGAATAAGAAACTTCTCGGACACGAACCATAATTATTTTTATTATTTTTACAACAGCGATACATTATCTTTAAGTTCTATTTTTTACTTTTAAAAAGTTTTTCAATTACACATAATTAGTTTAGCTCATGTTTGCCTTTAGAGAAAATTAACAAACGTAAATATTATTTAATTTAAACTGCATATATTTTTAATATTACGACACTTTAGGCGATGAAGTCTACGTGGCTTAAAAGCGAAAGAAGGAGAACTAATATAAAGCAGACACTTTTGAAAATGAATTGCGTGATTTTTTAAAATTAAATATTTAAAGAAAAAAGATCTTCTCCTTCTCTCCGATGGGAATCGAACCACAGGTCATTCGATTGCCGGTCGCGTACTTTTACTAATAAGCTACTAGGAAGATCGAAAGAAGAATCTTTTTTGATATATACACGCTGTCTGTAACAAGTTGTTACGATTTATACAAGTAAATTTTACAAGAATTCTGTACTGTCATCAGAGATGGTAACTACCGATCAGTGAAGGATAAGATGTTTTATCAGAAAAAAATTAATTAAAATTTTTTAAATTTACAGTTGCATCTAGTCTGAAAAGTCGTTAAAAAATTTCTGTTATTTGATAAGTTAACTTAGATCGATAGTGTTGATTTCCATTTTCAAGGTTGATGATAGATATCTCCAGTTATCGGTTTGGTACCAACTCCGATGATAAAACAGTTTTGTTGTAAGGTTGGCTTGGATAAACCGCAACACCTTGCTAAAGCCAGAGTGTGTTTCAGAAAAAATTTTCTTCTTTTGATCGCTCTAGCAGCTTAATGGAAAAGGAACCGATCGTCAATCAGACGACCTTTAGTTCAATTCCCAGCGGAGCGAACGAGAAAATCTTTTTTCAGAAAAAATTTAATTAATTTTTTTAAATTTATAGATCCATCTAGTCTAGAAAAACGTTAAAGAATTTCTGTTATTTAAGAAGTTAACTTAGACCGATAGTGTTAATTCCCATATGCACTGCTGGTGCCATATATCTCCACTGATGGGTTGTTACTATCTCCGATGATAATGCAGATTCCTTGTAAAAATAAATTATGTGCTTGCGGAGAGCTGGAAAAGGGGCGCGATTGTGTCGAAAGAAGAAGGGTGCGATGGGAACTTTATCTGATAAATTCTGTGTTTGTGGGGGGGGGGGCTGGAAAGGACAAATGAGGGTGTAAGGAAGACTTTTGAGTGATGGAATATGTGCGTGCGTGCAGCTCAAAAAAGAGCATTGCGGTGATGAAAATACTTGGGGGTGGTGAGGTCTGCTTGTGTATTAGACTAGAGAAGGGGCGCGTGGGATCAGAGGGCACTGTGAGTGATAAAGTATGTGTATGCATAGAGCGGGCAAAGGTACATGAGGTTGTGGAAGCCGACTTGTATAAAGAAGTCCATATATGCGGAAACCTGGAAAAGGGGTACAAGTGTGAAGAAGACACTACGGTTCATGAAGTCTGTGTGTGCGTAGAGCTAAAAAAGGGGCATATGTGTAAAGAAGACACTATGGTTGATGAAATCTGTTGGCGTGTAGAGCTGGAAACGGTGAATGAGGGTGAAAAGGAAATTTTGGTAGATAAGGTCTGTGTGTGTGGAGACCTGGAAAAGGGGTACAAGTGTGAAGAAGGCGCTTTGGATGATGAGATATGTGTTCGTAGAGCGGGAAAAGGTGCATGAGGGTGTGGAGCTCGCTTTTTTATAAAGTCTGTGTACATAGAGCTGTAAAAGGAGTATGCGGGTGACCAGAACATTTTTGATGACAAAAACCTGTGTGTGTGGAGAGCTGGAAACGGAGAACAATGGTAAGAAATAAGGATAACAGCTTAGGTGATGAAGTCTGTGCGTGCCTGGAGCTGGAAAAGGGGAATGATATGAAGATGCAATTTTGGAAGATAAGGTCTGTGTGTACGGAGACTTAAAATAGAAAATGATTGTGAAGGAGACACTTTGGTTGATGACGTCTGTACGTAGAGCTCTAAAAGGGAATGATGGTGAAAAGGAAATTTGGTTAGTTAAGGTATGTGTTTACGAAAAGCTGGAAAAGGTGCATGAGGGTGTGGAACAAGCTTTTTTTACAAAGCTGTGTACATAGAACTGTAAAAGGGATATGCGGGTGAGCAGGACATTTTAAGTGATAAAGTATGTACATACGGAAAGCTGGAAATGGAGAACAATTGTGAGGATGACAGTTTAGGTGATGAAGTCTGTGTGAGTCTAGAGCTGGATGCGAAGAGAACTTTTGCTGGTAAAGTCTGCGTTTACGAAGAGCAGAAAAAGGGGAATATGGGTGTAAGTGACACTTTTCAGTGATGAAACATGCGCGTGCATGGAGCTGAAAAAGGACCATTGCGGTAAGGAAGTCACTTGGGGTGATAAGGCCTGCGTGTTTGTTGAGATAGAAAAGGAGCATGTGGGTTAAGAGGACACTGTGGTTGATGAAGTCTGTGTGTGCGTGGAGCTGGAAAAGGGGAATAAGGAGGAAATTTTGGGAGATAAGGTTTATGTGTCTGGACATGGAAGCCGGGAATGAGTGGCGAAGAGGATGATGACTTTGGATGACTTTTTGGAGACTTTGGATCATGTAGTCTGCGTGAGCGCAGAGCTGAAAAAGGGAAATGCGAGTACGGAGAGCTGGAAACGGGGACTGATGGTGAGTAATGAGAATGACAGTTCAGGTGATGAAGTATGTGTGTGTCTCGAGCTGGAAAAGGCTAATGTGCGTGAGCAGGAAAATTTGGGTTTTTGGAGACCTGGAAAAGGAGATTGACCTTTAAGACACTTAGGGTGATGAAGTCTTTGTGTAATCAGAGCTGGAAAAGGGGCATGATGATGAAAATGAGACTTTCAGTGATGAATATGCACGTGCATAACGCTGGAAAGGGGGCATTAAGGGAGCTGGAAAAGGGGAATGAGGGTGAATAGAACACTTTTATTAAAGTTTTCATGTGAAGTAAGCTAACGAGTTGTTTCAAAGTGGCCTCACAAGTGTCCAGCACGATAACAAGCACATCGAGCTTGTGGTCATACTCGCCATACTCGCTACAAGTTGCTCTTTGTGGAATTTGTCAAGTTGAGTACTTGCTAAGATGAAGCTTAATAAGTCTCTCTCGACACGACGCGACGACAAGAGATGGACATTTCGCGGTTTGCAACATAGAAACGTGTGTTCTCCAGGGAGCGGGGTCTGGACAGCGCCAGCAGTGGCAAGAAGACAAGAGACAAGGAAACTCTTTGAAGTTCCTAAAAGCTCCTTGCTGATACTGGCGACATACAAGGTCTGTGCTTTGAAGCACACATAAAGGTCTTTGTCTCAATTAATAATAATTTTAAAATTAATTAATTATTTCATTCATTATGTATGCATTGAAGCTGCATTTTTTATCAAGATTTTTAACAATCTTTTTTCGAAAGGTAGATACTGAAAGGAGGTACTGGATTTTAGTAATTAGACAAACTAGTAACAAATGTTCAGATAAATCTGTTCGATAAAATTCCTTATCCGGTTTTAGGAATCTTTGAGTCGTTGAGTATTTTTCGAGATTTAGTACTTTCTATGAAAAGGGATTGGTATGAAAAGCAGTTTCTGTGAAAAGGGTTTTGTATGAAAAGTAGTTTGTATGAAAAGGGGTATTTATGAAAAGAGGTTTGTATAAAAAGGGGTTGTATGAAAAGAGGTTCGTATGAAAAAGAGTTTCTTTGAAAAAAGGGAAAGGGGTTCGTAGAAAAGGGGTTAACCAATTAGTAAACAAAGTTTTAGATAAATCTCATGGTTGGAATTCTTTATCGGTTTTCCAGGAATTTTTTATTATACTTTTTTTGAAAAAAACAATTTTTTGATGATAATTTGATAATTAGATCTTTGTCCAATTGACATCCAAATCAAATTATAATTATTTACGGAAACCCCCTGTTCCAAATCACAATTGCAATTTTGTATCCAAAAATTCGTGTTCCAAATCAAAATTATATTTATTTACAACATTTTCTATTTTAATTCAGAGAAATTTTAAGACCCTTTTCCTAAATTTTTTGAAAAAGGACGTTTTATATTCTGGTAAATTTATATTTGCAAAAAAAAGAATGATTAAATTTAAACAAATTCTGATATGGACCAACAAATTTCGAAAATGTGACGAATTTTGAGTTGGAGCAGTGATTGTTTTTATACATTTTCCTTCCAAAATGAAATTATAATTCTTTTCGAAATTATCTGTTTCGAAGTAAAAATTCAAATTCTTTGCAGGAAATTTCTATCTTGAACTAAAAATTATAATTTTCATCAGATTTTCTTAGGTTAAAAATTCAACTCCTTCGTTCGAAGTTGAACTACTTTGTTGAAAATTAATTTTTTTTGGTTCATAATTTCAGATGAAAATTCATCTCTTTGGTTGATAACTGAAATACTTTGGCAAAAAAAGCATTTTATGGGAAAAATTATTTTGTGGTAGAAATTGAGTCTTTTTTGGTTAAAAATTGAAATACTTTGAGGAAAAATCATACTTTTTTTAAAATTAACTTTTGTGACCTAAAATTCAACTTTTTGGTTTAAAATGAACTTTTTTGTTGAAAACTTATATTTTTGAGTCGGAAATTCAACTATTTTGCATAAAATTAGTCTTTTTGGTATACGAATTCAACAATTTGGTAGAAAATTTAATTCCATTTTTGGTTTAAAAAAAGATGTTTTTTAGTTTGAAAATACGATATGGTTGAAAATTTATGGAATTTCTTGAAAATTCGTCTTTTTCATAGAAATTTAATCTTCTTGGTCGAAATTTCATCTTTTTATTTCAAAATTCAATAATTTGGTTGAAAATTCAACTGTTTAAAAAAAACTTTCTTTATTGACTGAAAAATTTTCCTTTCTTCAATATGCGTTTTTTTGATTTGACAACGGGACTGAAAAGTCCCGAAAAATAAAATTCCCAAATTAGAAAGTTCCCGAATGATAAAGTTGTCGAAAAATCAAAATGAAGAGTTGGAAAATTCCCGAATAATAAAATTTTCAAATAATAAAATTGCCAAAAAATAAAAAAACAGAATTGGAAAATTCCTGAATAATACAATTCCCGAATTGGAATATTCCCGAATAATAAAATTCACGACAGCTTATAATATTACCGAATTGACAAATTTCCAAATTATAAAATTCATGGTCACATTTTTAATTTGGATATTTTATCATTTGGGAATTTTTTGTCGCGAATTTTATTATTCGGGAATTTTCAAATTCGGTAATATTATAAACTGTTATGAATTTTATTATTCAGGAAGTTTCCAATTCGGGAATTTTATAATTCCAGAATTTTACTATTAGGGAATTTTCCAATTCGGTTTTTTTTTCGGCACTTTAATTATTAGCGAATATTAATATTCGGGAATTTTCCAATACTGTATTTTTATTTTGCGGAAATTTTATTATTCGCATATTTTTGATTTGAAGATTCAACTGTTTGGTTGAAAATTCCCGTTTTTGGTATAAAAATTCCACAATTCTAGTGTCTGGTTGAAAATTCAACTGTTTGGTCAAAAATCATTATATTTATTTAAAAAATCATCCTCTCAAGTAAAAAATTCATTTTCTTGAATAAAAATTAATGTTTCTTTTTAAATTCAATTAATTGGTTGAAAATTCAACTGTTTTAAAGAAAGCTCGTCTTTCGACTTGATAATTCAATATTTTTGATAAAATTTATTTTCTTTATTGACCTAAAAACATTAATGCAAAAAGCAATTAGTCAGCAAAAATTACGGAAGATAGGGAAGACCCTAACAAAATGTGGTACGTGGTCACAAATTTCAAAAAAAAAAAAAGAAAACCTTATGTAACGCCTTAATCCTTCACGCGTTTCATCAGCCTTTACAGAGAATCTGATAAAACTCGTGCGCAGTACAATAATGAGCCCATAATACTCCTAAACAGTGGTATTAACAGGCCGCGATTTTTTTAACTGCGCAAGCGTGCGTAACGAAAGTGTGATCATCCATTTCCTCCCTTCCTTCGCCAATACGCGACGCGTGCGCAGTTGAAAAAATCTTGGTCCCTTAACACCACTGCTCCTAGAGATATCATAAACTCATAATCGTACTCCGCGCATGCGCTTTCACTACCTCTCGTCAGCCAACATAGCCTCGTCAACCTAACCTCAAATGTCACACGTGATAAAATTGTAAATAATACCTCTGTTACCAGCGTAAAGCATAATTTATGCACAGACGCTTGAAAGGCTTTTTCTAGAAGAATGGTGTGGCTGGTGACACTTATCAAGGATTTAGGTATCAGGAAAGCTGGGAAGGTTGACAACGGCGTTTGCCGCATTACGCCGTCGTAAAATCCCATCACGAAGGCTGTAAACGCAATGTGCCACGTAATTTCGTTACCACGCAGTTGTCTGCTAAAGCACACTCTCTGCTCGAACGCGTGCATTTGCCCATTACCACTGAAAGCCGCGGCACTCTCGATTAACGTGACTTCACCATGCCGGCATGCGGATACCTGAAAATGCGCGCCTCGATGACTCGCGCTCTCGAATCAAACCTCGTTCACGTTCAACCGAAGGAAATCCTACGTGACGTACCAATTGAATCCTAATCGAAAAAAAGAATCTTTAAAATCAAAAATTTCATTTAAGAAACTTATACTACAATCAAATAGTGTTGAGCGACTCGTTTTCTTTTGTTTTGTACATTACTGGGTAAAACAGGTATTTACTATTTAATCACCAACCGTGATTATTTTGTAATCCTTGAACCATGATTAAAGAGCCTAAACGCCCTTTAACTCAATTAGCCATTTTTGGCCGCTTGGCGACTTAACTAGCGATCAGCCCCTGTCTCGACCGTGTATTTGTATGTAGTAATAGTTTTCTTACTCCCAAAATAATCCAACAGATGGCGCTACAAAAAGTAGGTCTGAATTTCGCATTGAATTGCATTAAGAAAAAGCAAAAATAATTAACAACTTGATCCTGTTTGAAATAAACAAAAAAAATATATGAAAAAACACGAGTAACTATTACTAATTATTAAAAAAAAGTCATTAAAATCTCTTTTTCCAGGTATGATTTTTCGCGAGTTTATTATAAATATTGTCCCTTTTTATTTTATAGGAATTAAATTATTATGACAAGATATTCTTAAATATTTTAGCACGGTAGATTAATTAATTTTAATAAAATAACTTAATAATTTAATAAATAATTTATTAAAATAAATTAATTTTAGGTAAAATAATGTGAGTACCATATTAAAAATCAACTTGGGCCGCTTCGAACAAATAGTTGAATTTTCAACCAACAGGATTAATTTTCTACCAAAAAGACGATAATTTAACAAAATAAATTAATTCTCAATGAAGAGTTGAATTTTCAACTGAAAAACATTAATTTTCAAACAAAGATGAAATAGTTCAATTTTCAGTTTGAAACATAATGCTTCAACCAAAGAGATATTTTTTTAGCTAAAATAACAGAATATTCAATTACAATAGTTACATATTCAGTCTCAAGATATTAATTTTTAATAAAAAAACTAATTTTGAATTAAAAAAACCACTTTCCAAAAAAAAGTTGAATTTTAAAAGAGTGATGAATTTTCGACTACAATAATGATTCAATAATGATTGAAGTTTAAACCAACAACAATAATTTTCACCCAACAAGATTAATTTTTAACCAAAAAATACGAAATTTTCACTAAAAATATATTTAATAACCAATAAATTCAATTCCTTAATTTTTAGTTAAAATAATTCACGTTCAATTAAAAAGATCAATTTTTTACTAAAATTATGGAATATTGAACTAGAATACTTAAACTTACAGTTAAAAAAATAATTTCAAACCAAAATCAAGTTCATTTGCAGAATTCCTATTAAAAAAACAAAGAATCTAACGACGAGGTTTGTACAACCACCATAAAATGTTCTTATTGCAATTTGAAAAAAGATATCAATTTTCCTAAAAAATAAAAGAAAAAAAATTGTTTTTTTTTTGGACAAAAATAAAAAAGAGGAAATAAAAATGAGAAAACAACCAATCAAATCCCCTTCCTTCTTCTTTTTATTTTTTATTTTGTTATCAAAAAATCTTGGAAAATCAAAAAAAATTTGCTTTTAAAATTTCTACATTTTCTTTCGAAATTTTTGCAAGATCATTTAAAAAGTTTTAAATTTCTAAATTTTCTCTTTAAATTATTTTTTTAAAATGAAAAATCTTTTAAAACTTTTCCAGGAATCCTAATAACTTTTTTTTTAATATTCGTGAATCTCAGCATTCTCATTGTCCGGGAATTTTATTGTCCAGTGAAAAGTCCAGGACTTAAAAAAAAATCTTGCAAAATTAATGGAATTTCTGTAATTTCCAATAACTGTCAAGCAAAACAAATTTGTAATTTTTCAATTTTAGTTTGAAATTTTTTTATACCCTTTGTGAATAATCTTAAGTTAAAAATATTGCAAATTAAAAAGTTTTTTATTATTAATGAGCAGGAGAAAATATTTAACTGTTTTTTTTAAATACAACTATATTGTAACTATATTGTTTTAGAAATTTATAGGAAAATTCACTTGTTTAAAACTCATATTTTGATTTTGAAAAGTCAACTTAATTTTTTTAGGTAAAAATTCATTTAAAAAAAATTTTGATTTAAAATTTCATCTATTTTAGTAAAAATTTAATTTTCTTGGATAAAAATGCAACTGCTTGGTTGAAAATGTATCTATTTTATAGAAAATTTAATTGCTTCGAATTCATATTTTGGCCTCGAAGAGTCAACTGAAATTTGTTGTTTAGGTAAAAATTCAACTTTAAAAAAAATTTTGATTCAAAATTTTATCTGTTTTAGTAGACACTTAATTTCCTTGGATAAAAATGAAACTGCTTGGTTAAAAATTTATCTATTTTATAGAAAATTTAATTGTTTAGGATTTATATTTTGGCGTTGAAGAGTCAACTAAAATTGGTTGATTCAGTAAAAATTCAAGTTTTTTTTTTAAATTTGTCTTTGGATTTAAAAATTCATCTATTTTAGTAGGAAATCAATATTTTTAGATAAAAATGCAGCTATCTTGTTAAAAATTAAACTATTTCATAGACAAATTACTTGTTTTATAAAATTCATAATTTGGTGTTAAAAAGTCTATTAAAATTTTTTGGATGAAGATTCAAGTCAAACTAAAATCTTTTTTAAAAAGAAAATTCAAACATATTTTTTTTTTAAATTTGTCTTCTCGGTTTAAAAATTAGAAATTTAATTTTTTTGATGGTAAATGCAACTGTTTGGTTGAAATTTTAACTATTTGGTTAAAAATTATTTTTTTATTGCTGAAAATTCGATTTTTGTAACAAAAGTTCGTATTTTGGCCTTTAGATTCAACAATTTAGGTAAAATTTTTTTCTTAATGATTAAAAAATCTTTTCTTGTTTAAAATTCTTTTTTTTGATTGCAAAATTAATTTTAAAAAATGGATATTTTATCTCTTTTGGTTGAAATATCAACTATTACATTTTTTTTATTAAGAATTCATCTTTGTGATGAATCTATTTTTTTGTTAAAAAATTCGAGTATTTTGTTAAAAATTAATCTTTAATGGTAGAAACGTATTTTTTTATTGCAGATAAATAAGCAAATTTGTGTTAGCCTTAAATCCCATATCTTATTATTTCTTGAAAATATAAATTACGCACAATAAGAGCGAAAACCTAAAACTATTGTTTAGGTAATTTTGGCACCTGCTGACTCATCGCAGCTTATTCCGCAATTTCTGACGAAATACGAAAAATTTGTCCTTTTGATTCAAAAATTCATCTATTTTGGTAGGAATTTAATCCTTTTTAGATAAAAATGCAGCTATCTGGTTAAAAATTCAACTATTTTATAGAAAAATTACTTGTTTTATAAAATTCAAATTTTATGTTGAAAAGTCAATTAAAATTTTCTTTCGGGTGAAGATTCTGTTAAAAAGTGATTCGATTCAAGTCTATTTTTAGGAAATTTACTTCTTTTTAAAAACTCATATTGTAATGTTGAAACGTCAAACTAACAAATTTTATAAAATGAAATTTCCAACATATCTTTTTTTAAATTTTCTTTTCGATATAAAAATTAGAAATTTTATTTTTCCTGGTTAGAAAAGCAACTGTTTGGTTGGAAATTTAACTATCTGGTAAAAAATTATTTTTCTACCGCTGAAAATTCGTATTTTCTGGTTGAAAATTCGATTTTTTTACAAAAAGTTCGCCTTTTGGCCTTTAGATTCAACAGATTAGGTAAATTTTTTTCTTAATGTCTGAAAAGTCTTTTCTCATTCAAAATTCGTCTTTTTGATTGCAAAATTAATTTAAAAAAATGGAAATTGTATCTCTTTTAGTTGAAATATCAACTATTACATTTTTTTTGAGTATTCATATATTTAGGATGAGAATTTATTTTTTCGATTAAAAATTCAAGTATTCTGTTAAAAATTAATCTTTAATTGTAGAAACGTATTTTTTTATTTAAGATAAATAAGCAAACTTGAAAATATTTATTTTGTATCTGAAATATTTTTTTATTCAGTTTATAAAAGATCCTATCTTGAAAATATTGCAAAATTAAAATGCCGGAATTTGAATGTTAATGGTCAGGAAAAATAAAAAATTCTTTAAAGAAAAATCCGAGAATTTTGAAAATGAAAAATTTACTCTGTAAAGCTTGTTTAGAATACAAAAAATGTCTATTAGTGCCAAATCCCATATCTTATTGATTCTTGAAAATACAAATTACGTACATTAAGAGCGAAAACCCAAAACTATTTTTCGGTAATTTTGGCACCTGCCAATTCATCGCAGCTCATTCCGCAATTTCTGGCGAAATACGGTATTCCCTGGAGTAAATTGTGAAAATTTCATAGAAAATTTAATTGTTTAGAATTCGTATTTTGGTTTTGAAGAGTCACCTGAAATTTTTTGTTCAGGCATACTTCAACTTTTTGTAAAAATTTGTGCTTTTGATTTAAAAATTCATCTATTTTAGTAGGAATTTATTCTTTTTTAGATAAAAATGCAGCTATTTGGTTAAAAATTCAACTATTTTATAGTGTTGAATAAACAATTAAAATTTTTTTCGGATGAAGATTCAACAATTCTATTAAAAAGTCATTCCTTTTGGTTAAAAGTTCCACAGTTTTGTTTAAAACTCCTATTTTAATGGACAGGTAAAATAAAAAATTGTTCAAAGACAAATCTGAGAATTTTGAAAATTTCACCCTGTAAAGCTTGTGTTTTAAATACAAAAAATTTATATTAGTTTCAAATCCCATATCTCATTATTTCTTAAACATATAAATTACGTACAGTAAGAGCGAACACCAAAAAATATTTTTTAGGTAATTTTGACACCTGCCGATTCATCGCAGCTCATTCCGAAATTTCTGGCGAAATTGTTTTACTAACTTTTCCACTCTTTTTGTGCATAAAATGGTTAAAAATTGATCTATTTCATAGAAAATTTAATTATTTAGAATTCATATTTTGGTTTTGAAGAATCAACAGAAATTTGTTGTTTAGGTAAAAATTCAACTTTAAAAAAAATAATTATCCTTTTGATTTAAAAATTCATCTATTTTAGTAAAATTAAAAATTATTCAAAGAAAAATCTGAGAATTTTGAAAATTTCACCATGTAAACCTTGTGTTTTACATACAAAAAATTTCTATTCGTCTCAAATCCCATACATCTTATTCCTTTTTCAAAATATAAATTACGTACAGTAAGAGCGCAAACCAATAACTATTTTTCGGTAATTTTTACACCTCCCGATTCATCGCAGCTCATTCCGCAATTTCTGGCGAAATACGGTCTTCCCTGTAGTAAATTGTGTACAATTTATTTCAGACCCTGGATTTGCATCGTCCTCCTCGGGTCGAAGTTTTACTAACTTTTCCCCTCTTTTTGTGCATAAAATTTAAAACCAATTCTCGGGAAATTGTCAATACAAGGACAAAGAAGCGATGTTCCATTTTCAGCGGGCCGTAAAACTGTCTGCTGAAAGGCCGCCCGTATAATTCTTCAGCCAGTCGACCTGTCGCCGAGATGAACTCGCGGGCGCGATAGCAAATCGAAATGAACCTATTGCCGAGTACCACGTCCATTATACAGTCAACGTTAACTGCATCATTAACGAATTACGATGCACAATAAAGGTGAAATAAACGCGGCTGTAAAAAAGATTTATGACCATGTGGTATGAGGTTGGGGCGTTTTCTTGTAGCCGGCGTCAACAATAAGTTTATGGACATGTTGACTACTCCTGCTTTTCTCGTGAAAGAACACAAGTCATGAAGATAAGAAGATGCTCTGAAAACAAATACAGTCAAATATGGATTTAGTGTCGGTTTTGGGATGGACGGTGACCATAAATCCAAAGTTTTGGTACTTTTTTGTTTCGCTTCTGTTTATTTGCTTGTTTCGTCACGCCTGAGTGAACATCGCACAACTCCGGCAGCTCCTCGCTCCCATTCATGGCGCGCAGCATCAATGGGGATGTTACATGAAATGAGATCAAGATATTTTTAGAAACTTGAAGCCATGAATAACGTTATGGAGAAAAGATATTTTTTATTAGGTCTCTAATACGCCAAAAAAAAATTGTTTAGCGTGCGTCTATTTTTTCAGATTCAAACAGATGTGACGTCACTAGAATATAAAACTGAGGACCAATGAGAGCACATTAGCCACCATGTTAATTTTCAAACGTTTGACCAATCAGGTTACGAGGCCGTCGCGGCTATCTAAGCTAACCTATAAATGCCTAAAAATGAGAAATTGAAAATAAAAGCTGAATCAAACGAAGTGAATGATATTAACAAAGAATAAATTTTAAAACCTGCGATTTCCATAAAGAAGGTATACTATTAGCTAAGAAATGTTTTGTGGCGGTAATGGGCAAAAGCTATTTGGGCCGACTATTTAAATTATTTTTTTCCTAATTATTATTTATGATTATTTTATAATAACACATAGGAGCCGTTTAGAGACACTTATACATTGAAATGCATGTTTACAAAACATTTTCACTTTTTTTTAATTGCATAATTTAGGTTGTTTGAATTTTCCCGCGAAGAATGACGTCACAGAGATCAGACACAGATGTAGCCAATCTATGCGTTTGATGAAAAATGCCGCGAACTGAAGGGATATTCAAACTTTATTAAGAAAGAAAACATGTTTCTTATTGAATAAAAAAAATTTTCTTTTTGGAAAATAATAATTTGATACTAAAGATTTAAAATCTCTTTTTATCTCAGTTCATGCAACATCCCCATTTTCGAAAACACTAAATCCAGATTCACTAAATCCAGATTCAACTGTATTAGCTCAAGTTTAAGGTATCTATTCAGGGACATTTTTAAACGCTACATTTAGAAGGAAATTGAATTTTTAACTTACAAATATGTATTTTCAACCAAATATTAAAATATTAAGTTAAAAACACTAATTCTTATAACTAAAAATTTCCAGCAAGTAGTTCAATTTTTTCAACAAAGAGATGAATTTTCAACTAAAAAAAATTATTAAAAATTATGTGAATTAGCAACCAAATAGTTAAATTTTTAGTTATATTTAGTTATATCATACCAATTAGTTTAATTTTTAGCCCTCGAAAAAAATTTTTTAACCTAAAAAGGTGATTTTTCAATACAAAAATTACTGTATGTTTTTTAGGCAAATTTTTGGATGAATGGCCAAATTTTCATGAAAAAAATTAATGTATAATCGAACCCTTAAATTTAGAAGGAAGTTGATTTTTCAAGTTGAAAATTGAATTTTCAACCCAATAGTCAAATATTAAGTTAAAAACACTCATTCTTATAAAAAAACAATTTCCAGCAAGTAGTTGAATTTTTTCGACAAAGAGATGGATTTTTAACTTAAATATTTTGTTTTTAAATTAGTTTAATTTTTAGCCCTGAAATTAAATTTTTGAACCTAGAAAGGTGATTTTTTATACAAAAATTACTGAATGTTTTTAGGGAAATTTTTGGATGAATGGCCAAATTTTCATGAAAAAAATGAATATATATATGTATGTATGTATATATATAATCAAACCCTTAAATTTAGAAGGAAGTTGAATTTTCAACCAATCACTTAAATATTTAGTTATACACAAATAACTTTATTAAAAAAAAACAAATTTTCAGTAAAGCAGTTCAATTTTTTAAAGTAAGAGATGAATTTTTAACTAAAAAATTAATTTAAAAAAAATTAGTTCATTTTTTAGCCCTGGAGTTAAATTTTTTAACCTTAAAAGTTGATTTTTTAATACGAAATTTACTGTATCTTTTTAGGGACATTTTTGAATGACTAGAAGAATTTTCAGCGACAAAATACATTTCGAAGAGAGTTGAATTTTTAACTTATTTTTATTTGAAGAAAATGAATTTTGATTTAAGTAGTTCAATTTTTTAAGCAAAGAGATGAATTTTTAACTAAAAAAAGTAAAATAAAATAAATTAGTTCAATTTTCAGCTCAGGATTGAAATTTTCAACCTAAAAAGGCAAATTTTCAAACAAAACATGTAATAGCTGATATTGCAAG
This sequence comes from Druon quercuslanigerum, assembly GCA_010014905.2. Classification (NCBI taxonomy): domain Eukaryota; kingdom Metazoa; phylum Arthropoda; class Insecta; order Hymenoptera; family Cynipidae; genus Druon; species Druon quercuslanigerum. The sequence goes on from JAAAKG020180869.1 coordinate 24,004, forward strand.
AAAAAAATATTTTTATTTTGAATCAAAAAAAATTTTCATTCAACAATAGAAAACGAATTTTCTACAAAATACATATATTTTCAATGAATTTGGAAAATTTGTTGACTAAGAGGAATAAAATTCTGACAAAAAAAGACGAATTTTATATACTACACACGAATTTTCAACTAAATAGTTGAATCTTCAACTAAAAAAGTACGCTTCCAATCAAAAATATAATAGTAAAACTTTTGACTAAATAAATGAACTTTTTACTATAATGACGATTATTCAACTAAAAAAATTCTTTTTTCAAAAAATAGTTTATGTTTTTACTAAATAATTGAATTTTCTACAAAAAAGTTTAATTTATAACTAACAAGTTAGTTTGTACTTGAATTTTGATTAAAAAAGATTAATATATACCAAATAGCTGAACTTTTAAATAAATAGTTGACTTCTGAATCAAAAAAGAATTATTATTAACAAAAAAGTTAATTTTCCGAACAAGGAAGGTGAATTTTTATCAAAACACTTGATTTTTTAAATAAATAGTTCAATTTTCAATCCACAAAGATGGATGTTCAAACTAAAGTGATGAATTTTCAACAAAATATTTAAATATTTAACCACGAAAGGCCTTTCAGTAAAAAAATTCAATCAAATTGTGAAATTTTTAGCCAAAAAGACGAATTTTCTACTAAACAGTTGAAGTTTCGATGTGAAAACATGAATTTAAAAAAAAAAGCCAATTATAGAAAATTTTGAATCCTCATTTAAAACAGATTCTTTTTTCATAGAAAAATGTCACAACAGAATTACTTTTCTACAAGAAAATTTACATTGGATATTTCGCAGTCAAAAAATAAACTAGCTGCTTAAAAAGTTATATATTTTGTCAAAAGTTGGTTTTCTTTTGTGTGTAGAAACTTATTATTTTTTGTTAAAAATTCATTTTTTGGGTGGAATCTTCAACTATTTCGAAAAAATTCATCTGTTTTGGTTGAGTATTCAAGTATATTTTTGAAAATTTGTGATTGAAATTGTAAAAAAAATTTAAATTGAACTTTTTTAGTTAGAAATTCAAGTATTTTGTTGAACTTTTAACTTTTTAAATAATAATTTGAACATAATAATAACTTCAACTATTAAAAAAAAATACATTTGCTTTGGTTTTGTATTCAAGCATTTTTTTAAGAATTCGTTTTATTTGTAGAAAATTAATTTCAACAAATTTCAAAGATTTCAACCGATTTTTCAAAGAGTTTAAAGATTTTTAAAGATTTTAAATATCACAAAAGCTAGCTTAAAGATTTAAAAGGATTCTAAGATTGTCAAAGATTCATACAATTTTTAAAATAGATTTTAAAAGGTTTAATAGATTTCACAAAGATGTTATAGATTGCAAAAGATTTCAAAGATTTCACGAAGATTGCAAAGAGTTCAAAAGTTTTTACAAAGAGTTCAAAGATTTCAAAAGATTTTAAATATATTACAAAAGCTTGCGCAACGATTTAAAAGGATTCTAAGATTGTCAAAGATTCATAAATTTTTAAAATAGATTTAAAAAAATTTCATAGATTTCACAAGGATTTAAAGGATTGCAAAAGATTTCATAGATTTCACGAAGATTGCAAAGATTTCAAAAGATTTTACAAAGAGTTCAAATATTTCAAAAGATTTTAAATATTACAAAAGCTAGATCGAAGATTTAGAAGGATTCTAAGATTGTCAAAGATTTATACAATTTTTAAATAGAATTTAAAATATTTGATAGATTTCACAAATATTTAAAGGATTGCAAAAGATTTCAGTGATTTAAAAAGATTTCACAAAGATTTCAAAAGATTTTACAGACAGTTTAAGGAGTTCAAAATATTTCACGAAGGTTTAGATTTTAAATATTTTATAAGATTGCAAAATGTATTAAAAGATTTCAAATATTGTCAAAAATTTATAATTTTTTATAGATTTTTAGAGAAATAATAGATTTCA
>JAAAKG020180880.1:0-25976 GCA_010014905.2 Druon quercuslanigerum
TTCATCTCCGGAAAGTCGTGGGACCGGTACCTCTAGAGAAAAAGGTTCTCTAAGTACTTTAGGCTGTTGCTCTTGGTAGTTCGGAACCCACCTTAAACTGTGGGTCCCCCTCCCACCACCAAGTAAGTGTGTGGAAGGTGTGTTAAGGAATAGGAAGAAGGTGAAAGGAAAAAATGTAAACCCTTAGGGGACACATTAGAAAATTAAAATAAAAATTTGTATGAAAAAAAATTATTGAAAAAAGATCGTTTATACCATACTACCCCGTTAAACCGGAATTTTGGTTCCATTACGTGGACGACACTTTTGTTATCAAAACGGAAAATTACCTTTCTTGGATGTACTAGTTTACAACAAATCGGATAATACATTAGGACATGAATTTGACAGAAAACCCACCCTTACAAACAGATACCTACATGCCTCCTCTCACCATCACGCATCTCAAAAACAATCGGTCATCAACTCCCTTGTATACAGAGCCGTCTCCATAAAAGATACAGTTAATTTACAAAAGGAATTACAAAACGTTAAACAAATCCTAATACAGAAAGATTACAAAATCAAAAAAATTGATAACACAATAAGAAAATACACCCTAGAAAACAATTCAAACCAACCTCACAAAGAAAAGAGAGAATAACAACCACCGTCCTACTCTACGTCCAAGGTGTCACAGAACAAGTAGGAAGAATTCTCAACAAACTCAACATCGAAACCATATTTAAACCACCTTCGAAAGTAGGACAACTTCTAAACAGACAAAAAGGCACCTCTCTGTGATCTAGGAGTATATAAAATCCTTTGTTCTTGTGGCAAAGTCTATATTGGAGAAACCGGGAGAGCGGTAAGCCAACGTATACAGGAACATGAGAGTAAAGTCAGGCTAAAACATTTAACGCAAGTAGCACTAGTTAAACATCATCTCGAAACAGTACATAACATTTTATTTGATAAAACGACCGTCATCGCAAGAACACATAATATTTTTACAAGAAAATATAGAGAAGAAATCGAAATCTTAAAGCACCCTAATAAAATCAATAGGGACAACGGTTATAATACCTGATACCTCAGTTTTAAATGAGCCCTGAACAAGTGAACTGTAATGTTCATGAAACGTCGGTAAAATTCTTAATTTTGCACACAATTGTAACCTGAAATATTTCTTTTATCATAATGAGTCATAATGAGTGATTAGAACCAATTGATCATAGGATTCTACAAAGGTTGTCGAACGAACGAGTTACCACTCCAAATGAAGCCGCCCCTACAAGAGACATATTTTCACAAAGGTCGAATCAAAGTATCTTTACCATAAGAGAAACTATCCCTGCGAGAGAAGCAGTTAAATTAATTGAAAAATTCAACGGATAAGATAATATGGCAGTTGAAACCTTCACTGCTTCTGTAATAAGAATTAAATCACAGTGCTCAAATCCAGGGGTTTTATTAGACAGGATCATCGCTGAAAAAATCGAAGGAGAAGCGAAAAAGTCTTTTCACTTCCTACAAATTTAGGATTATGATGATCTTTGCAAAGCTCTTAGAACTAATTTTGAAACTACCGGATCACTAAAAACTCATCGCACAAAACTCTCACAAGTAGTCCAAGGGGCTGGGGAAAGTATGCAGAATTTCAATGCACGTTACAACGAAAGAATGCACGAACATTTATATGCTGTTCAGTCAAAAAATCACTTAAAGCACCAACAAAAAATTTGCATAAACAATAAAGAGCAAACAGTTCTCGAAAAATACATAATGAATTTAAGAGAAGAACTATCAGGCTGAGTTTCAAGCAAAAATCCAAGCTATGTTAGAGAAGCACAACAAATGGCATTCCAATCAGGAGAACAACTGCCTATTCGCACAACCCTTAATAAATCTACTTTTAAAACCTTAAATACCGAATTAAATAAACAAAAATATCCTTCATTAAACACTCCTCCAAATCACAGCATACCTTTGCAGCAGAGGATCCAGTTATTTTGCAGTCACTGCCAAATCCCTGGACATACCGAAAATCAATGTTTCTCCAAACAGAAAAATTTCCATACGAAAGCCTCGGGAAGTTGACCTCCGAAACGTATAAATTATCTCCAAGAAGAAACGGAAGAGGAAGATATCCAAGAAACGGAATCGGAGAGAGAGTATCAGCAATATCTGGAAGATTATATTCTATCAAAGGACAATTACACGGAGCAACTAAACCCGTAAAACTATTGGTTGATAGTAGCGCATCGATAATTCTAATAAAAGAAAATTTCATTAACAAATACCATCAGAGAATTTCAATAAACAAAGAGTTTTTAATGGAAAATGGTAATCACCGGACAAACAAAGTCACCAAGTTTAAGTTTCAAAGGAATGAACATATCTTAGTAATTGTAACAGAAAAAATTCACATACCCGAGGAAGACATAATCGGAACATTATTTCTGTACTCTTATCAGTTTAACTTGTCAAAAAAAAGCGCGACGATCAGGTCTATCCTTTAGAGTACGATGGTACCCTTATACAATCCATAGATAGCAATATACCATGCATACCGCTATCATTTCTCTTGATCAAATCTGCTAACGTGACCCTCGCTTCTATCGATGGATCCACTATATTCGCCGAGGACCTTGGTACAGCGAAAATGTATCACACTACATGGCGACTCATTTCTTCCGTCGATACACACAGCATTGATAAAATATACGAACAAATTAATCTCTTGTATAAATCCGTCTTCAAACGATGTAATCAATCTTTAGAAAAATTTAAAGCGGTGACCTTAAAATCCAGAATTAAACGGTTAAATATTCGAAGAGTGTTACTCAATCGGCTATTAGGAAACAATCGGTATACAAGGGGAGCTTTTAATTTTATTGGAAGCATATCGAATACACTTTTCGGAACACTATCTAAAGGTGATTTAGATTATATTAATCACGATTTTTATCAACTATATTCCCAAAACAAAATGTTAAAAATGTCACTACAAAATCAGACTAAAGTAATTAGGACTATTTTAAATTCGGCCCCACATGATGTAGATTCTTGGTTTGAAAAAAAAAAAAAAAATTTAATGATTATAACAAGTTAGCCAATAAGACTAATAAAAATATCGAAAACATAGTAATGACTAATCAGATCACAATCATGACAGTTGTTATATCAGAATTAAGTGAAGACATATCATTATTAATCGATGCAATAAGTAACGGTAAACACGGAATCATGCATCCCCCAATTTTATCTCCAAGTACACTTATAGAGGGATTTAAATAATTTAAAGATGTAAGCAATAAAAAGCATAGCATTCAGTTAGTAGAGAAAAATTATCAATACTTGACTGAAATAACTGTTTTATTGACGAAAGATAAATTTGTTGTCTCAAATCAAGTCCCGATTTTAGAAAAAGAAACCTACAAAATGAATCACTTAATTCCGATCAAACTACGAAAGGGGGATAATTTTATCACCGCAATACCAAATGAAAATGACCAAAAAACTCTTTACATCTCTACGTCAGGAAATGATTTTAGTTATTGTAAATAACTAGGAATTACAAAAATTTGTAAAAGAAAGAATCCTAGCTATCTCCTAGCAGAAACTAAACCTTGCAAAACGCAACTGATAAAAAACAGCGTTAAAATTATAAGCAACAAAATATTTCAGATAAATGTAATTATTATTGATCAAACTGTATTTTACATTTTACAAAACGAGCAGGGTGTCATTATGATTTCAAACAAGGAGGAAATCATACAAAAATTCTGTGAAAATTCAAATTATGAAAAGTCAATAACTGAAGTAACTTTAATTAAAGCTCTAGATAAATTCATTCTACATACCGAACACACTATTGTTAAATTAAGCAAAACGAAAGTAAAAACAAAGAATTTTTTATATCGAAAAAAGGTTACAATTCCATTCTCTGAATCCGATTTAAATCTTGTAAGAAATGAACTCCAACCCTTAAAGGAAAATTGAATTACCAGGAATTAAAATTGGCCGGAAAATCTTTAGATGAGATAGAAACTGTTTTGAGTAAAGTACAGAGTATTAGAAGATCTAATTCTTGAAAAGAAAAGGCAACGAACATTCTTTCTTACCTAGGCTACACTTCGTTAATCCTTATTTCAATATTTGCACTTTATAAATGCGGAGTTTTCGAATTGATTCGGAAATGTCTTCCTAACCTCTGAATTAATTTTTGTTGTACTACAAATAAGACAAACAACGCAATAATACCACAAGTTGTCACCTACGTACCAGCGAGCAGTTTCTTAGTCTAAGAATAGGTAGATATTGTCACGCCCTTCCTTCTTATATGATAAGCATAGTAGGGCCTTGATGACAGATTCATTCCTTGTCTGACTGCTACAGCTGCAACTTGTCTTTCATTTAAATAAACTATCTGACCAGATCTACGAATCTGCTTCACGAAAAAGTAAATTAAAGTGACCTTTCATTCAGAACATCACAATATTTAATAATCAGCCCAGGTGAATAAGTTATACATAGTTTATATATAGTGGAATAAGGCAATAACATTTTTCATTTGTTTTATGAACATTCCTATGTAAAACAAATGAAAAATATCAGTGTTTTGTCCACTTATATCAATTATATATAACTTTTTCAGCTGGGAGGACAATTTAATCACCAAGAAAACAGTTTTTTAAAAATAATTTTTCTGAGTGTAATTTGATTTATAGTACAGGCTTTATTTAGACTATATTTACCACCTTTTTAAAATTTATAAAGTGACTTGATGTAAACCCACGATCTGGCTACAGATACTAGTTTTAAGTTTATACAGTGGCTCGATGTTAGCCTACCACCTATATAACAACTAGTTTCTAAACCATGCAGTGGCTTGATGTTAGTCCATATTATCGCTACAGACTACTTTCAAGACTACATTGGGTCTAGCTTGTAGTTTTACAGATTTTAGCTAGGCAAGTTTTTAATGAAGTTGGTGTTCTTTATGTCACACCTTGAAACAAGCCCACTCTTGGTTTCAATTAAGCGTTAATAAATACATCAAAACAATAATACGCCTTTTGTCAAAAGATTGTGTACGCCCATTTATAGCGTTATTTGTGATTTTTAAAAATATTTCTGACTCAAAAAAACTAAAACATGTAACATAGTCAAAAAATGGACGTCCAATTTAAACAAAGTATGCAAAAATGCTAGGGAACCTATCATTTATATTAAAAATGCACATCATTTATATTTAGGTCGGAATATTCTCGTAATGTCACTCTTAGTTTAATTTTCAATAATTGCTTTATCGAAATAACTTACAAGTTGGCCAAGTTCATCTTTCCTTTCCTATATGCATGTATGGTTTACATGAAGTGTCATGATAATTATACCATATTCATAGCCATATATGTACTAAATTTAGGAAACGAAATAAATAAACATCTGTTTCTATAGATTTTTACTACTGAATAAAGTTTGTTTTTCCCACACAAAATTTATTGTTATATAAATGTTATATGTATAGTTTATATAAAGTGTGAAGTTTTATATATAATATTGATTTGTTTCATACAAAAAATGTATAAAATAAGTAAATATTATATATAATACTTCACACTATGTATAAACTATACATAATAATTTCGCTTAGGAGTTAAGTAAGTCTTTCAAAAATATGGCTATATTTCATCTAGTATAGTTGTAAATGCAGTATATGAGTTTTTTATGAAAAAGATGTGCTGAGAAAATTCTTATACTATGAATATATTTTAGAGAAAATTATCTCATGTCTGCATATTCATATTTTTAATTTTGAAATCTTGTGTAGAACAGATATTTGTGATCATTATTATTTTTTAATGTTTAAGTAATTACAAAAATAAGCACGCTTTTTTGTTAATTCTTGAAAAAAAATTAGTCGAATTAATCATATTTTTAGGGTGAATACAGTGAACCAAACAATTTTCTCGAAAGAAAAATATGTTGCCGTGCGAAATACCTTAATTCCGAATGTTTATGTAAGCTTACACAGAAATCTGCGTGAATTAGCTAGAATATTCTACAAAATTTTTGTTAATGATACGAGTAGATTTACATTTTTGGCTTGCAGTATATTTTTCTTAGAATATTCACTGTCCTAGGAAGTCTTTGCAATAAATAAGAAAATATTCATGAATTTAATGGCATGAACTAAAGCTTTTTTCCTTAATTTATTGAAAAGATGTCACTTATTATTTAAAAAATCCTATCTCGCCTTATTGTATATTTTAAAATTAAAAGAAATTACTCACGACTGCAAGAATCCCGAATTTGTCGAACGGAATTTGTTGTTGTAATGAAATAAGCGGCTTCGCATAATTGAACAATTCATCATCATATCCCCAGAGAAATCCCCCAGCAGGAACTTTAACGAAAGTTTTGGCTCTCAAACCTGACAAAAACGCAGTCAAAGTGACTTGAGCCATGAAAGATATATCCCTCGAAAAAGCCATGGCTCCAAAAAGTGGAACGTTAGGAATAACCAATGTTTCTTCATCAGGACGTCCGCCTTCCCATTGGTAGGATCTCGTCTCCTGATAGGACACAGTTCCATTTTCGTGAAGAACTGCGTTCACTCGCCGCAGAGTTTCTCTATAAATATAAGGTCCCACATCCTGGACTTTTAATTTTTCCGCCGCACCATTTTCGAAATCATCTACGTTTGTGTAATTAAATATGTGAATCTTATAAATTGCGCGAACCGCTGGTCTCTGCCACCACGCAAAAGTAGTTGTTCCATTTTTCAATTGTAACTCGGCTAAGATCGCATTGCGAAAGATATTCGTCCACCAAAAAATTACGAAAATGGCAGAACTGCAGAGAGTGATTAAGGCGATAATCCACACCAACCAATTTTTCAGTAGTTGACTCGCATTTCTAACCTTCTTTTTTTCCATTTTTATTTTATTCTTTGATGATTTAAATTTTATTTTAGAATATTACTTTTGAAATGAGGTACTTTTAAAAAAACTGGCTTCTATTAGTTTAGATGATATGAAAGGAATCAAATTAACAATAATTTAATTACATACGATTCTATAACGGATTATCTTAATTTTCGAACATGGTCACTCGAAAGCAAACACTCTTGGATTGTCAACGTCAAATTTTATTCTTACTCTTCGTATCAGCGATTTAAATGCAACGACTGACAACCGAACAGTCGAAGAGGTTTTCGACCGACTGACTTCTAAGTAACTTGCCGTCGCACAAAAATCTCTCCCCTTTTTTTTAATCTCGTGATAACCTTGTTGCACGAATGACCTCTGCCGCTTAACACCTCCGATAGGGAGTTAGGACATGAATGTTGCTATAATCAGGCGAGAGAGTCTACTGAGGACGCGATATCTATCGTTTGAGTTGATAAGACTGTCTACGAAAATGAAAGAGAAAAACGAAGAGACAAAATGTGAGAAATACCCCGGAGATGTAAGAACTCAAAGTGAATTTTAAGAAATTCTAACAATACGATCAAATGAGGCACCTTTGGACACTTTTTAAGATTTTTGGAGGCGCAGTTTTCCATATTATATTTAGGTAACTGGAATTCAGGATATATAATCTTTACTGTATCTGGCATACTTTTTCTGTAAAAGAAAAATTCTAGAAAACGAAAGTCTGTCGCAAAGTTCTCCCCCCCCCCTATCCATGAATAAACCCATGGAGTATACTGACATGCATAATACTCAGCAGTACGAAATTACTTAAGTAAAAGTTTACAGCCTTTAAAAATGACACTACAATAGAACTCTTTTTGCAGGTTCCTTTTTAGTTTCTTGAAATTTGATAGATGGCGGCGTAAAAAAGGCATGCAACCAGTAAAAATTTTCAATATAACCTTAACGATGGTCACATCTTATAAATATTATCTTGTTTTCAAGAATCACAAATATCTACAATTTTATAGTTTCTTGGTTAAAAATTTCCCAGCGCAATATCATTAAGTCTATATTATACTGTAAAAGGTGCCTAATAGGGTGGTCCAAAAATGTATAGCAACATTTTTTTGCATGCTAGAGGGCAACGATCCCTCCCATTTTATTAAAAAACGGAGCTTTTAGAATAATTTTTTAGGGTTTGAAAAAATGTGACAGGAAAGTCTGGGTGCCTGTAGAGAATTATCCAATGAAAAATTTCATGTATCAGATATGTGGGTTTGGCACCCCTAACACACCGCCACGAGTACCCGTAAACAACTCTTAAAACCAAAAATGGTAATTCTGCATGAAATCGACCTTTTGCACACTGTATTTACGTCTTTTTTACTTAAAATTATTATTATTGGTCTAGTGGAATATTTATTATCATTGGTTGATTATTTTTTATTTATTTTAACAAATGGAATTTGTTTATATAATTTTTTTTTTCGAAAATTCGTTTTTTTCCTTCAAGATTATTACTATTGGTATAGTGGAATATTTATTACAATTGGTTCATTAATTTTCAACCGTTTAAACAAATGGAATTTGTGTAAAAAATGTTTTTTTCTCAAAAATTCATTGAACTGGCAGTTTAATTTTATTAAATGACATAGGTTTGTTTTAAAATATTTTTCAATTCTCGCAACAATAAATTATTATTCACTAGATACATAGTAATCATTTTTATTTTAAAAAATTCGAAAATTAATTATATGGAATACAAATTATATTTGTTGAAATAATTGAACATTAATGAACAAATGTTAATATATATTCCGCTAGACTTATAGTAATAATTTTTATGAAAAAAAAACAAATTTAAAAAAAATTATTTAAACAAATTCCATTTGTTTAAACAACTAAAAATGAATGATTCAATGTTATTAAATGTTCCACTAGACTAAAAGTAGTAATTTTTAAGGAAAGAACAAATGTTCGAAAAAAAATTATTTAAAAAATTCCATTTGTTTCAATAATGAAAAATTAATTAAAAAATGGTAATAAGTTTTCCACTAGAAATTTTTTCAAACACTAAAAAATCGTTCCAAAAACAAAAAAAGTGATTTTCTCCATGCATTTGCGTTGCAGTCTAAAAAAAAAAGCATTTTGGAGCCACTCTAGTATATCTTCATATGGGTGATTCTCTGCATGATGGTCACTTTTGATAGAAGCAACTTTTTGGGCAAAAATATTCTGAAATAGGTTTTTTTTTATATAACGCCTATTCATTCGCACTAGAATAAGCAACCATTACAATATCTAAGCTTAAAAAATATTTTTTCAATTTTTTAAAACAATTTTTCGCAAGGGTTATGGGTTTTCTTCAAGAATTTGGATTCATGGACTGATTTCTATAGGAGTGAGCAATCTAAAGTTTTCCGTATCAGTGATTCTGATTTTTATTACAGAATTTCAAAACATAAGATGGCTGGTCTAATATGGCGACTCGAAAATTTCAAAACAGTCAAATTCTTTTAAAATGTGTATCTTAAAGTTTTTAGGTCGCTGAATCCAAATATAACTTCCTAGTACTCTAAGATTCAAGAAAAGATTTCATAATTATTAATACATTTTTGTTAAGTAACACTATAATTTATTAAAAATTAAAAAAAATAAAGACATCAAAAAAGAAATTTATTACATTCTTATCCAAACCCCCCGTTTTTGGTCAAATGTTCACGTTTTGAGGCCCCTAAACCGAAAAAACAGGTTGTTACGAATGTGTATGTCTGTATATACATATATATGCATGTATGTCAGGCTGTGAGCACGATAACTTTTGAACAAATTAATCTATTCGATTGGCCTTTGGCGCCAGTTATTTTCGATAAAAATTTATAAATTTATAGCATTTTGAAAACTTTTGAGACCATTTTTTACAAAAATTTTATCTGCGTGGATTTATAGTACTCTAAAAATCGAACAATTTATCCTTCTGCCATTTTTCAAACAAAGAAACGAAAATTAACATTTTCATCCAAACCATGCAAGTTACGAGAAAAGGTCAAGAAAAGAAAAATATTGCTTTTTGTATGCCCTACATGATTGTCATAACAACTTTTGGAATTTTCTTTAAAAACCGAAAATTCAAATTTGGACAGCATACAAAAATAATGGATAATTAAAAATTATATTTTTCATTCAACTATATCACAGTATTTCAAAGATTCTCAATTATTTAAATAAACCCCCAACTAACATAACGCTGCTGAAGGTGGGTGACTTTTCAATATAAAAAAACTAACTGTGGGACTGAGGTTAGGGATATAATTTAGAAGTTAGAAAAAGGTAAGGCTGATGTTTAGACCGCATGTGTAACGTTCAAATTGTAAAAATAAAATTGGAAATGAGAAAATTCAGTTTTTGAATCAATAACTCTGAGTCTGTTTTAATAGGATTGCATGTTATTAATTGTAATAGTATAAATTTATGGAAATGATATACAATTTGAGGGACAAATTCGAGTACGAAGCACGAGATACGTGATGAGAATGTGTTCGTTAAAGCCGAAGGAGATTTAACAAAAGACAATTCACTATCACCAAATTACTGTTGTCGATAGTTACAACTTTAATTTTTAAAAAATCTGTGGGAAGTTATAAAGGCCGTGCGTGGCGCGCATGGGAAACACATTATCGTGCGCGAAGCGCGAGATAAATATATTATAGAGCGAAACTTGCGAGCGAAGAGAGCCGAGCGCGTGATGAGGATGTGCACGCGAAGCTGGCGGATTTTTTTTCGTACACCTCTTTACTTTTTTGTCACTATTTCTGGCCTTTTTTTATCCAGTTATAACCAATACTGAAATGGCAACATAAATATCACTTTTGCAAAACTCACATAACTTATAAAATGAAGTACAGTACAAATTTTTAAAAGTTTAAATGTTTTAACAGTCTATAAATCGTTCGAGGTTTCAAAAATTACTAGAAACTATATTTAAATAATATATTTTCTGCTAATGATATACGGAATTAATTAAATTACCTTTAAACAAACTCCATCATACAAATACACTGAAATACGAGTACTCAAAACTGTCGAAACTGACAGCTCAGTGCCGGGTCACAGCTCATAGAGCGAGGCCCTAAATTATAATTCATCTTTACCTTTGAGCTTCTCCATGACAAAATGCATTATATATTTCATTCCTTAACAATTTCAAGTATTTTAAAATAGAATAATGTTAATAGGATACATTGTTTAATAAACAATCACGAGGCACTAATTGTACTTGTTTGAAAGGTTTAATTAAAAAATCCTTTGGAGAAATTATTCACTAATACGATCTTTAAAGATCTGCGCGTGTAATGACACGTAATAAAAATACGCTAAAGTTTACACGTTTTAGGTTAGTTTAAAGATAAATCTTTTAAATGTTACCCTCTATTAATTGACAGATGTGATATTTAGACTTATTTATTCAAGAACTACATTAATAGGGACGGAATTAACAAAAAAATCGTCAAAAACTCATCATGTCATTATACGTCCACGAAACAAAGTTCAGGGGATAATTTTCATGTTAAAATTCTGTCATCTTTAAGTGCGGCGAAATAAAAGTTTATATAAATTAATAGTATTTCTTGAGACATACTTTTAAAAGCCACCAGTGAGAATATATATTCTTATCCTTGATTTTAAAAATCCTCCTCAAACTTAGCAATTTGTAAGTGGGGAACAAGGAAAAGGCATTTTTTGAACAATTTAATGCTTTTTTATTATACTTTTTGGGTCAAATAATCTGTATCTCTCTTATGCTTTTGGTTCATGAACGGATAGGGTTACTAAATGCTAAAATAAATCAATAAACATTCACAAAGACATTATACGGAGAATCAAAAGTCACCTTTATATAGAGAAGTACCCATATATAAAATTAAATGGCCTAGGACGGATGATGCATATGCGAATCCACAGTTGTTGACCAATCGACACCAAATTTGGCAAACATATTCGTTAAGCTCTCAAACAGGTCGCAATAGTATAGGAGGCATACGCACGGTTGGGACAGGTGGGAGGGGAGAGGGGACAGCCGCAGTTTTTGACCATTAGGCTCCCGAACAGGTAGTAAGAGTATTGGGTGGAAGTTATGGGAGGGGGGGGGGCGTATTTTTCATATATAAAATCAAATGGCCTAAAACTTATCTTAAAAACTTATCTTAAAAAGGGAAGGAGTGCTATCTCTTCTGAGCCTACGAGACTATTCTATATTAGTAAAAAGCGTTGGTAAAGCTAGAATATTCTGTCCCATACGTTCCAGCTTTACACCTCCCCTATTAGAGTGAATTTCTCCTGAAATTCTTCGAAGCTGTAAAGATTATTCCCTTCTAAATTTTATAGGTTTATTATCTTGTTTACTTTCTAAGTCCATCATAGGCGCACTTGCTGGTACATAGGTTATTACATGTGGTGTCATTTAATTGTTTATCTTATTAGTGATGCAAAAAAAATTTATGCAAAGGTTCGAAAGACATTTTCGCAATAATTCGCAGACTCCACACTTATAAAGTGCAAAAAGTGTGATGAGAATCAACGAAGTAGAGCCTAAGTAAGATAGAATGTTCGTCGCCTTTTGCTTTCAAGAATGACATCGTCTAATACTCTGTACTTTGTTCAAAACATTTTCTATCTCATCTGAAGATTTTCCAGCTACTTTTAATTCCTGGTCATTTATTTGTCCCTTTAAGGGCGTTATTACTTTAGTTTCGTTCGATTTTACAAAAGTGTACTCTATATGTAGAATACAGTTATTCAGGGCTCTAATCAAGGTTACTCCTGTTATTGACTTTTCAAAGTTGGAATTGTCAGAGTTAATTTGTACGATCTCTTCCTTGTTAGGAATCATAATTACCCCTTGCTCATTTTGTTAAATGTAAACTACCGTTTGATCAATAATGATTACATTAACCTGACACATCTTGTTGTTCATGATTCTAACGCTGTTTTTAATCAATTGTCTTTCACATGATTTCGTTTCTGCTAAAAGATAGCTATGGGTCTTTCTTTTACAAATCCTAATAGTTCCTAGTAATTGATAGTAGCTGAGATCGCTTTCTGACGTGGGGATGTAAAGTGTTCTTTGATCATTAATCAGTACATAATTTTCATTGGGTATTACTGCGACAAAATTGTCCCCCTTTCGTACTGGTATCGGAATGAAGTGATGTATGTTGTAGCTTTCCTTTTCCATTATTGGAATTGGAATTGAATAAACGAATTTACTATTTATCAACAAAACAGTTATCTCGACAATGTCAATTAAGTATTAATAATTTTCCACTACTAAGTGAATACTATGTTTTTCATTGCTTTCATCTTCAAATTGCTTAAATCCTTCTATCAGTGATCAATGATATGTATTTGCTTAATTCCGATATAACAATTGACATGATTTTTATCTGATTAGCTATTATCATATTTTCGATGTTCTCGTTCGTCTTATTGGCTAACTTGTTATAAGAGTACAGAATGCTTTTACTTTTCGCAAAACTGGAATCTAAATCGTGTGCGGCTGAGTTTAAAATAGTCCTAATTACTTTAGTCTGATTTTGGAGTGATATTTTTAGAATTTTTTTTTCGGAATATAGTTCGTGAAGGTCGTGGTTGATATAATCTAAATCGCTTTCGGATAATGTTCCAAAGAGGGTTTTACAGATGCTATCAACGAAATTAAAAATTCCCGTTTTGTACCGGTTCTTTCCTAATAACTGATTTAGTAACAATCTTAGAGTATTTAACCGCTTAATTCTAGATTTTAAGGTTTGTAATTCGAATTGTCCCAAGCATACATTACATCACTCCGAGACGGATTTATACAAACTATTTATTTGTTCGTATATTTTGTCAATGTTGTGTATATCGACGGATGAAATGAGTCGACAAATAGTATGAAAGATTTTCGCTAAACCGAGATCTGCAATGAAGATCGTGGAGCCATCGAATGACGTCAAAGTAACGTTAGAGGATGAGATGGAAACGAATGAAAGGATTATCCAGGCCAAATTTATGCTGAAAAATCATAAAATGAACAGACCAATCTATTAGTAGTATGACTTCAGCCTATTAGCGTGTACTGTATAATGTTGATCATTGTATCAAATTTCATAATCAGAGTAACAGATGCGTTTGCGTATTGTGTATGGTCCAAACCATTCGCTTTCCAATTTTGTCTACTTGCTATCGTTATGCAATAGGACTAAATCTCCTGGTTTAAAAAGAGGATAACTGATGGTTATTTTTGCATCTTGCTGCCTTTTTAATCATTCTCGTGTTTTTTGAATTGCAGTTTTACCCTTTTCCTTTTACCCTTTTTAATGATGTGGATGTTGCTAAAGCTGAGAGTAACTTAGCTTTTCTTTCGAATGTCATTTCGAACAACGTGAGTCCTGTGCTCTCGTGAACAGCTGTATTGAACGATAAGCATATCAGATTCAAGTTTGGATCCCATTCCGTCTCGTTATCGGCCATGTAAGTCTTTAACAAATCTTCAATTGTTCCGTGGGTTCTCTCCAGTGCTCCATTACTTTCTGGATGAAAAGCGTTGTTTTAACGTACTTAATTCTGAAGAGGTTTTCAAATTTATTAACCAATTCTGATACAAAGTTAGCGCCTTGGTCAGTTAAGATGTGTTTTGGAGAGGAAAAGATGTATATGTAGTGATCTAGCAGGTTGGTTAATTGGTTTTGCTCGTTGTTTCGCTTAGTGCAACAAGGATTATATATTTTGTCAGCACATCCTAATTAGATAAGATGTATTTGTTTCCTCACGTTGCTTCCAGTAATGGACGAACTATGTCCATTGCGATCTTGTCATTTGGCTGCGTTGGCATTTCTGGAATGACTATTTCAACTTTCGGACGAATCGGAGTCAGTTTTTCGTGTTGGCATACTTCACATCTTTAACAAAGTCAATTGGTCTTTCTCCATATTTTCCCATGATGTTTGTTCGCGTAACCTCTGGATAGTTTTGTTTTTGCCGAAGTGACCTGTATTCACATTTCTGGGTGCTTCACTCAATAGATTTTGCTTCTGCTCTACATTTAATTGTTTATCAGGTCGCTCGCACAGAAAAAATGAGTGTTCTGGGAATTTGTTCTGAAGTAAGAAATTTAACATATCTCCGATGTGGACTCGTTCTGTGATGTTAATTAAGGGATCCTCCATGTGAAATTTAAATATACTCCAGGATTTGCTTCTGGTGAAGTCTTTAATTTTGGTGCAGAGAAGTTTCACCTATTCCTCTTCGTTGTATTCTGGTAGTTGAATCCTCAGCAAAGAGAAAATATTTGGCTTGCTTATTTTAATCTAATTCTTCCGTTGATTACCGATTTAATTTTCAGCTTATTAGGCAGACGGTTCTTTTTCTAGTTGGCGTACTCGCTGGGGATTCCTTTTTCATCTTTCAGTTCGTGATTTCGAAATCTGTCAGAAATCAATTCGTTATCTACACCTGTCGTTGGTGTTGTGGTTCCATAGACTTCTTAAGGGTTATCTACCTGATCGATTTCTGCATTTTCCTGCGGTTGTTCCGAAAGATTTTTATCTTGAATCGGATGCATTCGCTAAAGTGCGTTAACTGCCATATTTTCTTTACCTTTTTGACATGCGAACTTGTCTATGTACGCTTCTAATTGCTATCTCCATCTCGTTAACCTGGAAGAAGGTTCTTTCACTATGAAAAGTCCGAAAAGATATTGACGGAGGCGCTTAAGTGCCCAGACGATTGCTAGAAGTTCTTCTTCGGTAGTGGTGAAGTTTCGCTCAGGATCATTTAGTGTTCTTGAGTTGTAGCAAACTGGATGTCCCTGTTGAGATAGAATTGCCCCCCAGCCCGACGTTGCTTGCATCAGTGGTCAACGTGAATGTGTCCTTAAAGTCTGGATACCTTAGGACCGGTGCTGAGCAAAGACCATCTTTCAATGACTTAAAAATTGTTTCGCAAATCGATGTGCAGTTGAAGGGTTGATTTTTCTTTGTCAATTTACTTAGTGCTCTAGCTATTGTAGAAAAGTTTCTTATAAATTTTCGGTAGTACCCGGCTAAGCCTAAGAAGGACATGACTTCTTTTTGTTTTTTGAGTCTTTTTAAATTTTGGTCAGCTGATAATTTATAGGGGTTTGGCTTCACTCCATTTTCTGTGATCACATGCCCTAGGTATTCTACTTCTGGCCGAAGAAATTCACATTTGTGCGGTTGAAGTTTAAGTCCAGTAGACCGTGAGCGTTTAAATAGGATAACCAGATTTTCATTGTGTTCTTGAAATGTACTTCCAAAGACAGCAATGTCGTCTAGGTAAGCAAAGCATATTTTTCTGATTAGTCCTCTTAATGCTGTATCCATCATTCTTTGGAGTGTTGCCAGTGAATTCTTGAATCCCATCGGTAGGCGATTGTAGTAAAAATGTCCTTTATTAATAGAGAACCCAGTGTATTTTTTTAAATCCTCATGCATAGGAATTTGGGGAAATCCTGAGCTTAAATCGAAAGCTGAAAAGAATTTTGCTTTTCCGAGTTGGTCCAAGATTTCTTCGATTACCGAAAGTGCGTAGGAATCTTGATCAGTTTTCTCGTTCAACTTCCTGAAATCAATGACAATCCTCCACTTCTGGTTTCCAAATGCATCGCGTTTTTTCGGTTCTAGCCAGAGTGGTGAGTTGAATGGTGAGTCGGAGGCTTATATTATCTTTTCAGTTACCATTTCTTTCACTTCATTAGAAATTTCTTCCTTGTGACATTCTATATGTCGAGGTTGACGTATATTAATGTTAGCTTCATCCTTCAAGACTATTTTGTGTGACGCAAGGCTTGTACATGGTAATGGATCTCCTTGTAGTGGAAAATGTCGTGATATGAAATAGCTATCTTCTGTATCTGAGCTCTGTGAACATGTTTGATATGCTCGAGCCTCCAATTTTCATTCAATAATTTCAATCTAGCATTTAATTCGTTCTGCGTAATGTAGGTTATGCGCTCCTCTCATATTCCAAAGGGCAGATCTTATCGTCAAGTTCGAGGGATTGGTTGGACAAGTTAAACTGATAGGAGTGCAGGAATTGTGTTAGGATGATGCCTCCCTCGGGTATTGAAAACTATTCTGGTACGATTACAAAGAGATGTTCTTTCACTTGAAAAATAAATTTTGTGACATCCTTCGTCCTGTGCTTGTCATTTCCCATTGAAAACTCTTTTTCCATGGTAATCCTCTGGTGTTTTTTATTGAGAATTTTTTTTTTATTAAATTGATCCATGCGCCACTATCAACTAATAATTTTACTGGTTTTATTGCTCCATGTAATTGTCCTCTAATAAAGTATAGTCTTCTGGATATTGCTGATACTCTGTCTCTGGGCTCGTTTCCGTTTCCTGGAACACTTTATCTTCCTCTGTTTCTTCTTGGGTATAGTTCACACGATTCGGAGGTCGAGTTCCCGAGGATTTTGTGTAAAAATTTCTTTGTTTAAAGAAACGTTGATTTTCTTTATGCCCCGGTATTTTCCAGTGACTGCAAAATAACTGAAGTATCTGCTTCAAAGGTATGCTGTGATTTAGAGGAATATTCATTGAAGGGTATTTTTGATTGTTGAATTGTGAGTTTGGAGTTTCAAAAGGAGTTTTGTGTGGGTTTGTACGGATAGGTAGTTGGGGTTTAATTGTGTTTATTGATTGACCAATTTTACTCCGTTCAGCTAACCAAACTTCTGATTGGATTGCCATTTGTTGAGCTTCTGTAATGTCGTTTGGGTTTCTAAACGAAACTCGCTCTGAAACCTCTTCTCTTAAGTTCATAATGTATTTTTCTAAGATAGTTTGGTTTTTATTTTTTATACAAATTCTTCTCTCGTCTATTTGGAGGTTCTTTGATTTACAGCATACAACAGTTCATGCATACTTTGGTTAAACTTTGTGTTGAAATTCTGTGTAGTTTCTCCCGTTCCTTGAATTATTTGTGAAAGTTTTGTGCGATGTGTTTCCAACGATCCTGTTGTCCCAAAATTAGTTCTAAGGGCTTTAAAAAGATCATATTTTTCTACCGATAGAAAGCAAACAGCTTTCTCAGGTTCTTCCTCGATTTCCTCTGCAAAGATCCAGTCCAATAAAACTCCTGGATTTGCGCACTGTGCTTCAATTCTCTTCACAAGAGCGATGAAGGGTTCAACTCCCATATCGTCTTGTCTATTAAATTTTTTAATTAATTTAATCGCGTCCCTTGCAGGGATAATTTCGTTTACTGCTGTTCTACTTTCAACTCTATCATTTAACCTCTTTGAAAGCCTGTCTCTTGTGTCATTTTGAGTTGTTGCATCGCTCTCCCTCTTATTTCGTCCGACGTAACAAAATCCAAATTTTTTGCAATGGAACGTATTTCTTCCTTACGGCTATTTATTGCAAGTTCCATGTTAGTCATGCGGTCTCAGAATTTTTGTAGCATTTTAAATATTTCTGCGTTTGTTGTTGAAAGTTGTGATTCGTGATTATTTCTTATTCTTGAAGTGGTTGGAACTTGATTTTCTTGGGAATTCTTGGTCTCTGCAGGTGTGGTTTTCTTAATTTTGTCCGCCATGGTTTCCTTCTATTTTGGAGTGTTTGTAAGTGTGTACCTAACTTATTCTCTTCCCTGTCAATGTTAACGGGTGTCGGGCGTTATGTCGCGTCACGTTATTCAAACTCTATAGCGTTCGATACATGATATTACTCGCGTACACGTACAGTCCGTGGCAATGTTAGCCGTCCAGGCAGTGACTATTTTCTAATTTAAATTCACTATTTGAAAACGAAGCTGCTACAACCTTGGTCAAATATTGTTAATCAATCGATAAACGTTTATTAACGAAAGCTCTAGTCTCGTGTAGTCGACTAGCCTTACGTGGGCGTGAAGAGTCGTAACAGAACACTCCTTTTATTTTGTCTATAGACAAATATATTTTCTCTACCTTTTACTTACTTGAGATCTCCAGGGAGGACCGTTGGTGGCTGCTGCAGTAGATTTTCTCGTTCTGCTCAGCTAAGTTCTGCGAGACAAGAAATCACTACTGTGAGCGTATTTATTGCAGCTCAGTATGTGTTTTCCTGATTATTAGATTTCGTAGAATAGTTCTTACTGATACTTTATATGCATGACGTATTAATCAAAAGTATTCTGGCATGGATCGCCAATTTATGTAATGGCCTAAATAAAAATTCACTTTAATTTAATTTATCCTGACGCAGATTCGTAGATCTGGTCAGTGACTTTATTTGAGACACAAGGTACTGCCGTAATAATCATGCAAGAAATGAATCTGACTTCCAGGCCCTGCAGGGTCGGTCCTGGAATCCAGAGTGCAGGCGATATTCCTTATCTTAAAAAGGGAGGTAGTGCTATCTCTTTTGAGCCTACAAGACTATTCTATTTCAGGAAAAAGCGTTGGTGAAGCTAGAATATTCCGCCTCATACGTTCCACAAGATGCTATAAATGCGGGGAAAATGCCCATATAAAGCGTTTGTGCCCTGATACTGAAGAGGCCACTGTCTCCAAAGTTTTGAATGAGAATTTGAAAAACCAAAGTGATTTTTCGAAACCTCATCAGAAGAACGAGTCGGATAGAAAGAAATGTGCGTTTTGCGATTCTGTAGGGCATACACAGAACCAGTATTACAAGGAGAAAAATAAGAAAAGAAAGAGAAGACCGCATGACTAACCGCCGGTAAAGCGGAGTCGATATCAGTTTAAGAGGTAGAAGCAGTTAAGATAAACAAAAATCTAGAAATGTGTGGCGTCAATGACAAAGACGTATTATGCTCGATAGATTTAGGCAGTGACTGTTCTATTATAAAAGCAAATAAGGCTCGCTTATTAAATTTCAAATTTAAAGAAATTAACGAGACTGCGTCAGGATTTGATAAATGTTTCGTCGTTCCAGTTGCTGTTTTAAAAATTAAATTAATTATTGATGGCATTTAGCTAAAAATAAAGATTTTCATCGTGCCAGACAACCAATTTTCAAAAAAAGTTTTGATAAGAAAAAATATTATAAATTCGAGTTTTCATGCTATCACTAATGATTCGAGTACGAGATGTATCATGACAGATAATACAGACATATTAGGCAAAGCAAATCGAACTTTTCCTGTAGAAAATATAGATGCGGTAGAACCTATTGAAGAAAAAGACGTAAATTTCGAGAATTTATCAGAGAGAACAAAAACACGATTCATAACGTGACTAAACCGTTTGCGACATCATTGTAGCCTTTTAACTAGAAGAATTAGGGCAATCAAAAATCGGAGAAATGAAAATCGAATGACTCAGTAATGAACCGATGTACCAAAGAGGTATCTGTTAAAGAACCAACACTATCAACTTAATGATTTGATTATGAAATTCGAGTCTAGCGGGATAATTCGCGAGAGTGCTTCACCTATGCAAGTCCAGCCTTCTTAGTTAAAAAAAATAGAACAACGAATGGTCGTTGCTTTCTGGAAATAAAATTAAATTTAAAAAAAACAGCGTTTATTACACAGGACGATCATTGGGAGTTTTTGAGATTGGCAATAGGATTAGCTAATTCACCTGCTATTTTTCAGAGAACCATGCCTGATGTATTGATGGGTACTGAGGCAAGCGCTTTCATAGATGACGTTTTGTTAGCTGTTAAAAATATGGAAGAAGGATTTAAGAGGTTGGGATTAGTCCTACAAGATTTTGAAAAATATAATCTAACGTTAAATGTAGATAAATGTCAATTTTTTAAAAACAAACATTTATTACTTGGGTAAAGAAATTTCCATTGAAGACGTTTGACCTAGAATATCTGACACTTGCCGGATTTTTTCGATAAATTTATCCAAAACTTTGCATGAAGGTAGCGCCGTTAATGAACCTATTGCGTGAAAATATTTCTTGGCAATAAAGATATGAGCAATCTAACGTTGCACACTAAATAAAATAAATTTCATCGAATCTTCCAGTTTTAACCATTTTTGACCCGAAATTAGGCACCGAGGTTTATACTGATGCCTGCTCTATCCGTGTATGAGCCATGCTAATTCAGAGACACGAGAAAGAGAAAAAGTACATTGCATATTATAGCCTTAAAACTATTCCTAAAGACCAAAAAAACACTCATATGATTCAGAAACTTTGGCCGCATTCGTTGCTCAAAAAGTATTTCTCCTTTATTTGTTGGGAACCTTGATTTGGCCCCTTTATCGATTTACAGAATAGAAATACACAAATGTCATTGATTATTTATGGATTTACCAAGTTTTTTATTCTCAAAACTGTACACAGTACAAATTCAAGGTGTCATTAAGGCACTCTTCTAGTTATTCGTGCTGCTTGGAGTTCCTACACGAATAATAACAGACAAGGGAACCGCATTTACGTTTCACACATTTAAAGCCTTCTGTCAGGAGTATGGAATTAAGCACATTGTGAACGCTGCTGCAACATTAAGAGCCAACGGACAATGTAAAAGATTAAATCGTACTGTTTTAAATTCAATAGAATCAACCTGTTCTGGACAATCCGAGGATACATGGGACAAACATGTAAAAAACGTTTAGAGGGCAATAAATTGCACTATCAACAGAAACGCTAAAAGAAGTCCATTTCATCTTCTTTTAGGGTATACAACCAGAGGGATGGCGGCCGCAGTACTGTCTGGAGAAATTCAAGCAATTTTTGACCGTCTGGATCTTCGCGAGTAGAGGAGAGAAGCCATGCAGAGTACAGACTTAGCCCAAGGAGAGCAGAAAAAGAGGTTTGATGCTTGTTAAACCGCCTCTCTACGATGTGGGTGACGTCGTAATGGTAGCAGCCAGTCCGGCAGCAACTGACGAGAGCAGGAATTTGGCGGCCAAGGCAAAGGGGCCGTTCAAAGTGAATGCAGTATTGTCCAACAATCGCTATGAGGTTCAGGACTTGAGGGACTTGAAGAAGTCACCAAATCAGAGGAGTGTAGTGGCAGTAGACAGTCTTGAGAAATGGGTCAGGTTTGATGCCATGGAGTAGACAAAATATCTGTTATTCTAGGTCGGAGTCTAAGTTGCGAAGCATACATTCCTTGGTCAGTTATCATGTTTGATTTCTGGTCAGGATCATACAAAAATCTGTGTTTCAAGGTGGAGGCTGAGAACAAGGGTAGTCGGAGTCAAGCTAGTCTTGGACTGTGTGGTCTCTGGCGTTACACTCTCAGTTGGCTAGGACTCCTGGCGAGGCTGGTGATCAGGTTAAAATTTTTTAGTCAGTTCTCTAGGATCTCTGGCGAGGCTGGTAACCTGGTTCCTTATTACCCTGTCCTAAATTCAACATTCTATCCAGATAAACTTTGGGATGCGATTGATACTATAGTAGACCTGATCACTCTACTTTAAGGTGTCTGTTGCATCGTAGTGCATACCTACCTTGGAAATCGACGAGATTAAGGTCGAGAACGAATATATGTTCAGGGAAGCCGAATGAAGTGGAAATTAATATGGACTACTTTGAAGCTAATTTGACTTGCGGCAGACTGTTTTCGAGGGATGGTATAAGTCGCTACCCAAATGTTTATGTTAGCGTATGTTAGAGTTAGAGTCCCATAGTCGCCATAGGCTAAACATAGACGATCATGGGGCCAACCGCAGGCCTAATATCTTTAAGGAAGCTGAACCAGAGTCAGTTTTGCTCTGGTTGTCGTCCTAAGCAGACGCTTATGTTTTTGTCGGGCATATTTTCAAATTATTGTGAACTCAGTATTTTATAAAATATAATATTTTATTTGAAAAAGATCTGGATTTATTTATCTTACAGACTTCTATCTGTTCAATAAAATGATTAATTATTTATATTATTTAGAAAAAATTGTTTATAAATGCGGAAAGTCGAAAAAGTTAAAAAATATAACAGAACAAGATGCGCAAAGCACTTTGTATGTCCTCAAATATGTGCAAGGCATAAAATACGTCCTCATCATTGAAACAAATAAGAAACTAAAGAACTTTGTGTCTTTTTACCTTGTAAAAGTGACAGGGTACTGAGCTCATTTGCAAACAAAAAGAATCGCTTACCCTTGCGTATGTTTTCGACTTGTGAAATAGTTCGGACTGTGTTCGGAAATCCAAAGAAAATAAGTCCCTGCTAGATTCCACTATTAGTTATGGAAAGCACCTTGATATTTACCGGATATGACGTATAGCGCCCGCATCATTTTCAAATATAATAAATAAATACATTATTGATTCGAAAACGTATATGGCATTTTTCAGAACGTAGAAAAATAACAGAGGAAGCTTTCTTGAAAAACTATTTCGTGAAAAATTTGTCGCTTTATTCCAGCTAAACCCGCTTTAGTTTCGTTGTTGGTTCTAAACATAACCTCAGAAATTACCGGTCGAATGTCAACAAGCGAATCGATGATGAATAATTTAATTAAAACAGGATTTCAAGCTATAAGTCATTCTACCGATCTTAATCCTGAAAAATTCTATAAGGGAAAAAGCGAGGGGCATCGCACTCAAAAAACCTCTAGTTCTTACATCAGAAATCAGATCAAAATCTATAAGAATTTTCGTAACGCGTACGAACTCGTGAAATCGTTTAAAAAAAACGAAAAATTTGTACGAGTCCGATGGTTTTTGACAGAAATCGTTAAGTATTCGTAGGAATCTGTAAGGACTTTAAGTGGAACCGCAGGGAATTATAGGGATTCCTGGTAGAAATCGTTGGGAATTGGAGCGGAGTCGCTGCAATGACCGCGCGATTGGTAAAATCTCGGACCTGCGCAATATGCATGCTTTTTTATTTCATTATTTAATTTATAGTTTTTTCCATAATGATAAATAATAAATCAGTGATTAATTGTCTATAAAGTTTTGTGGTCCAGCATTTGTGACGTCTTTTAAAGCATTAATTGATGACGACTGTCACTTCAGATACATAACCAAGTATAAAATGACTATATTATTACTGTCTTTCGCGGTTTTCCAAGATAATTATTTAGAAACTAAAGCTTTATTTTAATTGAATTCCAAGGATAAGATGAGATCTAAAAAAAAGTGTATTTGGCTCGACAAATGAAAGTATAAATATGAATTTTTCCAAAGGATTAATGGAATGTAATTAACTATTAGTGTGTAAATAATAATGTGAATAATTCAATAATTGTTTTAATATCAGATCTAAAACAGTCTTGCAAAATTTGTGACACTGATTGTAAAAACGTATTCCTTCATATTTGTAATTTTTGGCAAGAAAACTGCTTCATATTTTTGAGTGAGCGATTTGTAGTTACTATTTCATGTAAAATTAACGAGAAACAATTGTTATCAGTTAATTTAAATTATCACAAAATTGTCATGTATTTAAAAAATATACGAATTTTTATTTTAAAAATTGCTCTCATCTGGAAATACTTTAAATTATTGTAAGAGTGATCGTCAGTAAAAATTACTACGAAACATTGAGAATTATAATGGTTATAAACACTTTTTGTGGACAATTTTAGAATTTATGGTTTTCCATTAGCAGTGTATGACACGTTTCTGTCTGAAAGTAACGCTTTACATTGCCGTTACTGTTTTTATTAAATATTTAACCTACATTATTATAATGTCCAAAAATGGATTAACTAAATTTATCTATAAGATGCTGTTTATTTAAACTATTATTAAGTTTAGAAATATATGCTGCAGTCTACTTAAGTCTTTCCATAAAACTTCATATTTTTTAAGTACTACCAATTTTTCGAAAATTGCATCGCTCATGTGATGTATTGTGTCTAAAAGTATCAATACAGCTTTTTAGTGCAGTTGGATGGTCCAAAAATCCACTGGAATTTTTTTTCTCGAATTTTTATGAATACCGTAGGAAAAAAATGTGTTTTTTAAAATATTTTATTCAGAATCCTCAATAATAGCTGAATCAATTTGGAATTCAACAGTTCTCTTCACAATTAGCCAAAGAATATAAATGAAATATCAATTTTTAAATATCACCCCCCTAAGTCTGTTTTATAGCATCCAAAACTGAACACATAAATGAAAAAACTGGTTTTTCGAGATTTCGAAATTGTTTCTGGTATATAAAAAACCATTTCATACTATTAATTGAATGTTTACGTAAATTATTTAAACAATTTATTATCGTCAATTTATTATCAATGTCAACAAGAGTGACTTTTTAAATAATTTATTAACATTATTAATAATATTCTCTCTGCTTTGTTGTGGTTTTTCCTGAATTTTTACACTATTTGTCTATTTTTTATTATAAGTGGCTTAATAATTAATAATATTCAGCAAAAATAATTGTTTAAACAAATTATTGTTGTTCGTGACTATCTTCATCTACATTAATGCCTGACAGTTGCGTTTTTTCGATAATTGTCACCTTTCTGTCACTTTTTCACTTCGTGAGGTAATAATTAATGAAAGTTAAAAAAAATTGTTCAAGAAATTTAATATTGTTTATGAAAATCTTCTCTTGGTTAAGTGCTAGAAAGTTCTTATTTTTCTAAAAGCTTTCACTTTGCTTCGCCGTCTTAATTATTTAAAAAATCATTGATAAACCTTAAAGAAAACTATATTTGAAATAATCTGTTTTTTTCTAATATATTTTGCTGAGATAAAACAGATATTTCAAATATGTTTCAAATTTTCTGCACGGATCATATTGCATACACCTTTCTTTTGAATAAGTTACTGTGAGACTTCGGTGAGGTGTCAGAAATGCAGCGATTTTCTAATTGCTAATTGCGAAAAGAAATCTTGAGTTTCAACTCGATTTAAATGATATTATGGACTCAGAATTAAATTTACAAAAAAGTTTTTTTTTCTTATGGGAAATACGTATTAAACTTCATATGGAGCTTGCGGCACCTCTAAATATCATTTGTTTTATGGAATTATTTTTGTGTGGATTCGAACAAATAATATTAATTATAATATACAATATATTATAATTATATAATTTCTTTAGATAATTAATAATTTAGATAATTGAAACATTTAATGTAATGCTAAACATATTAAAACATTTTATGAAGTGACGACCGGTAACGTGCGTTAC